>JABTTQ020000287.1:0-149771 GCA_016081115.2 Rehmannia glutinosa | reverse complement strand
TCTTCCGAGTGTCAACTCACTCAATTAACCCTAGTTCATGCTTGAGTTCTTCAAATCTTGACTCACATAATGGTTTTGTGAAAATGTCGCCAACCGTTTATCGGTTGAAATATATTCAAGGTGATGTCCTTCTTTTCAACATGATCTCTTATGAAGTGATATCTGACATCAATGTGCTTTGTTCTTGAATGCAACACATGATTTTGAGTGATTGCAATTGCACTTGTGTTATCACACATAATTGGAATTTCTTTTTCCTCAACCTCATAGTCTCTCCTTTGTCTCATCCATAAGACTTGGGCACAAACAAAATGCCCGCAACTATGTATTCTCGCTTCACCGTGTGGAGGTGGCTATTGAATTTTGCTTCTACTAAACCAGAAATTAGCCTATTTCAAGCATTTGACATGTGCCTCGAGGTGCTCTTCCTGTCAACTCCACATCCATCATAGTCGAGTCCGAATAACCAATTAGCTTGAATCCACCTTCCTTTGGATACCATAAGCCAACTTCTTGGCTTCCTTTCAAATATCTCAAAATTCTCTTGGTCGCAATCATGTGGCTTTCTTTTGGAGCAGATTGAAATCTTGCACATACACCTACAACAAAGGTGATGTCCGCCCGCTTCTTTGTGAGATAGAGCAATGATCCAATAAATGCTTTGTATCTTGTTTGATCTACAGCTTGCCATCCGCATCCATATCCATTTTGATGATGTATTCATTGGTATTTTCACGTAAGACTTCTCTTCCATACCGAATTTCTTCATTAAATCTCTAGTGTATTTTGTCCGACTTATGAAGGTTCCATCCTTCAAATTTGTTCACTTGAAGTCCAAGGAAGAATGTCAGCTCTCCCATCATGCTCATTTCGAATTTGCTTTGCATGAGATTTGAAAATTTATCACACAGATCTTTGTTTGTGGATCCAAAGATGATGTCATCCACATATATTTGAACAAGGAGTATACTCTTCCTATCTTGAATTCTGAAGAGTGTTCAGTCCACTTTGCCTTTTGTGAATCTGTTCTCAATCAAGAATTGTGACAATGTATCATACCATGCCCTAGGTGCTGTTTGAATCAATATAGAGCTTTCTTGAGTTTGTATACTTTATCTCCAAGAATCTTCTCGATCAAATCCTGGAGGTTGTTCAACATACACTTCTTCTTCCAATAAACCATTAAGAAATGCACTCTTTACATCCATTTGATATACAATAAAGTTCTTGTGAGTGCATAGGCAAGAAACATCCTTATAGCTTCCAATCTTGCCACAGAGCAAATGTTTCATCAAAATCTATCCCTTTTTCTTGGCAATATCCTTTGGCTACCAATCTTGCTTTGTTTCTTACCACAGAACCTTCCTTATTTATCTTGTTTCTGAACACCCATTTAGTGCCAATAACGTTTTGATGGGTAGGTCTTCGAACCAATTCCCACACTTTATTTCTTTCAAACTGATTTAGCTCTTCTTGCATAGCTTGAATCCAATGTGTGTCATCCAATGCTTGTGACACATCTTTTGGTTCTATTTGTGAGATGAAGCATGTGAACATTGCTTCTTGTTGAGTTCTGGATCTGGTTTTGACACCTTCTCTTACATCTCCAATGACTAGTTCTGGTGGATGGTCTCTCAACCATCTTACATCAGGTTGGAGTAAGTTAGCTGGATTCAGTCGTCTTGCACTGTGTTATTTTGATCGATTCTCTCATCATCACTTAGTTGCAAATTTTCCAATTGTTTTTGAGACTCACTATCTCATCTTCTTCCTGGGTTTATAATTCCAAACTTCAACTTCAACATAGGGACTCTTCTGCATGGTTGGTTGATTAGGCTTATCACCGACTCTTCAATGTCTTCTCCATTTACATTGGGCTCATCAACACTACATGGATGGATTCTTCTCGTAACCATAGTCCTCTTTTTGAGTACTCAGAGGCTTTGCTTTGAGTATCCCAAGAAGATACCTTCATCAGCTTTAGCATCAAAAGTCTTTAAATTATCTTTGCCATTGTTATGGATGAAGCATCTGCATCCAAATATTCTAAAATATATGACATTTGGCTTTCTCTCTGTCCAAATCTCATAGGGAGTCTTTGTCAGCTGTCTGTTTATCATGCATCTATTTTGAGTATAGCTTTCTTGTGTTTATTGCTTTAGCCCAAAATCTTTTAGGTAGCCCTGCTTCAGCTAACATGGTCCTTGCTGCTTCTTTAAGAGTTCTGTTCCTTCTTTCTGCAACTCCATTTTGTTGTGGAGTCCTTGTTGCAGATAATTCATGACCAATACCATTTTCAATACAGTACTGAGTGATTATACCATTGACAAACTCAGTTCCTCTGTTACATCTTATTTTGATAATGGTTTGACTTTTCTCATTTTGGATTCTTTTCATCAGCTGTGGTAGTTTCTACAGAGTTTCTTTCTTCTTACACATGAATATTGTCCATGTATATCTTGAGTAGTCATCTACTACCACCAAGGTGTATTTCTTCCCACTTATTCTAGCCGGTTCAATGGACCAAATAGATCCATATGTAGCAGTGCAATATTCTAGTTGAAGATGGACATGTCTTTTTCTTTGAATGATGATTTGATTTGCTTTCCCATCCGGCATGAATCACATACACTTTCCTTCTTGTACACCGAGTCCGAAGTCCTTCTACAAGATTGCTCCTGCAAGCTTGTTAATTGTTTTGAAATTCAGGTGACTCAAACTTGTGCCACACCAACTAGATTCTACTGTGCTCTTTGCTAGCCGAAAGGTGTTTTGGTGTTGCGGTTGACCAATCTACCACATACATGTTCTTTTGTTCGCATCCTTGCAAAGACAACTTCATTGATTCATGTCCTTGATTTGGCATATACCCATGTTGAATCCAACATTGTAGCCTTTGTCACGTAGTTGGCTAATACTTAGCATATTGAATTTGAGTCCTTCAACATATGCAACATCCGTGATTTCTAATCCATTTTTCTTGATGGATCCAATGCCCCTTATTTCTCCCCGGAGCTTCATTTCCTCCAAATATGACTTTTGCACCTCTCGACTTCCTTGAATTTTGATAGATATTTCTTGTTTCTGTCATATGTCCGGAACAACCACTATCCATGTACCAGGTTCCTTGGCACTCAGTTGTTCCTTGAACCTGCAATCAAGGAAATTAGATTTTAGGTACCCATATTTGCCTGGGTCCTGAGGGGTTAGTATTATAAGATGATCCAACCAGCCTATAGCCAAATGATTTGACTTTAGGAGGTTGTCATCTATCATGCCATAATCATAATTAACTTTAGCAAATTGCTTGGGGTTCTAGGTTCATACAACTCGTCTCTTTTGTCTCGTATGCTGTGAATATGTTTTAGCAATTCTTTGTATTTGGGTAGTTGTGATATTTCGAGTGTAGTGCCTAGGTGCATAAGTGTGTCGATGATAGCTCTTATGCCTTTGGAATGGCCTTTGTTGAGTTTTAGGCCTTTGCCATTTGGCTTATATTCCATAGATCTTTGGCCGATAGTTCACATTATTCCAATCACTTGGCTTGGGTAGTTTCTACCATTCCCATCATATATATTTCTTTTATAGAATTTCGGGACTTTTGGTAGCTCTTTTTCTTCTTTACAGAGTATTTCCTATTTGAGTTTGGCTTGAGGAACTCTACCGATTTCTTCTCACTGCCCTCTCAAAGACACTCAATCTGGCAAAACTTTCCTTTTCCTTTATAACCAAGGCCGTTTGCTTGTGATTGTGCTTTGGAATAAATGTGTGTGTACCATTTGGAATTTTGGATTTTTGAGATACTTCATTACTTGAAGATCCTTTTTCCAAAATCACTTTTGGAGCTTGACATAGCACGAGAGAATTAAATCCTAAGCTGTCTTCTTCTCTCCACATTCTCTTTGACTCATAATAAGGTCATCCAATGATTTAGATGCCTTAGTGAATGAGGCAATCACATTTTTGAGGTCATTCTCCCTCTTTTCTATAGCAGCTATTTCTCGCTATTAACTTAGCATTTTCAAAGATTTAGACTTTTATTCTCATCACTACTTGACTTAGAGTACTCGGCTCCTTAGTCACCGAGAGTTTTGGCTCTTGAGTAGGTTGTTTTCCTCATTTAGTAGTGTGTGTGAGGATTTAATGTGTTCAAAGTCTTTCATCATTTTGCCTAATGAATCATAAAGATCAATCGGTGATGAAGTGTGTGTGTCACAATCACTATCACTAGAATCTAAGTATGATGAGTTAGAGTGTACCTCATCTTCTTGGTCGGGTTGGTCTTGTTCCTTGGCCATTAAAGAGATCATGGCTTCTTCTTCGTAGTCACTTGAGTAGTCGCCACACTACTCTCAATCACCAGTGTCTTTTGACTTGGTCAGTCTCAAGATCTCTGAGCCAACATTGCCTTTTTTCTTTTCTTGTCTTCTTTCTCTCAAGACTTTTCTTTCCTCTTCATTCCCGTATTTGTTGACTACGGATATGGGCAATCAATGGCATAGTGACCTGGTTGTCTAGCCCAAAGATAGATTTTCAACCTTTTGATCACTCTTTTCCATTCTTGGATTGTCACCCTTTGATATTCAACTTTTTGATGCTCGCTCTCTTGGTTGGCCTATCCTCCCTTGACTTGGAGGAGCCGAGTGTCTTCTGGAGGATTCACCCTAGCCTCTCTTGTAGTTCTTATTGAAGAACTTGTTAAACCTTTTAACCATCGAGCTATTTCCTCTTGGTCAATGACTTCTTTGACCTCGGCTCTCTTGCCATCCTTAACAATTAGAGCACTATTTTGGGCACAACTGTCTCCTCTTGGTATTTTCTCTCTCGGCTCAAATTCGTAGGCCTTGAGATCCGAGAATAGCTCATGGTTGGATCTCTTGGATAGGTCCATGGAATGCCTCGATGCCATGACCTTCATTTCCCATTCACCGAGACTTCTTAGAATTTTCATACACATTTCCTTCGTGTATATTCTTTTCCAAGTCGCGATAGCTCATTGGTGATTTCTACGTGAACCGAGCATCCACCATCCAAGGTCTCTCCTGCAAGTATTTTAAAATTCTCAAATTTTTGTACAACAACATATAATTTATTTTCCTTGATTTGCTCCGAGCCTTCACAAATCAAGGTTAGCTTGTCCCATTTCTTTAGCCGTTTTGCATGATTTGACTTTATTGAACATGGCTTTGTCCAAAGTTTTGTAAAGAATGTCCTTGGCCACATTGTCCAAGTTATATCTTTTCCTGTCATCATTTGTCCATTCAACTCTCGGTTTTTCAACCATAGCCGTGCAGGGAACAACATCCTCTTCACCTTCACCGCAGCTTCTCCTTACAGCACAAATGTGTTCACTTTCAAAATTTGCAAAGTGGCCCATCTTCTATCACTATCCACATTTCATCGTGTAATCTTTGATAGATGAGTCTGCATATGAATTTTCCAATCATCAAATTCCTCAATAGTAAACATTGGGATGCGTGTCAAATTTGTTTCCATGATAATAATTTTGCTGATTAAAAGAGTTTTGAAAGATCAAGTACTGAAACAATCTTTGAAAGATTTGGAGATCTAGTTCAGTAACCAGTGCGGAAGGCTCAATGAACCAACCGCTCTGATACCACTTGTAGGTCCCAAGGGTTGTGAGTGTAAGGCTTAGAAGGGGGGTTGAATAAACCTTACCAACTTTTCAAATTTAGTCCTTTTAAAAATTCGAGTTAATACTACAAACTAAGTCCTTGATGGACAACTAAGTTAGTTAATCAATGAGTTAGTCACTCAACGACTGACTCGAGCCGTTGATAGAATAACTCAACTGTTTTGACTAAAGACTTAACTTGACTGTGATATGTTTTCAGCGGAAGACTTAACACCCTTGATTTTGGTTTAAGTTTTGTTTCAATACTTGGTTTTAGCACTGTGTTGATTATCAATTGGATAGCAAATTTATCAGCAGAAATTAAAGTGCTGAAATGTAAATGACACAATAAGTGTTTATAGAGGTTCGAAGATGGGGTAATTCTTCTACTCCTCTCTTCTCCAACTCCCCGGAAGAATCCACTAAGTATTGATCAATATACGAGTGGTTAACATCCATATACAAGTCTTGATCACACAACCGACTTGATCCTTTGGGACTCGATCGAGATGCCTTGGTCACACAACAAGGCTTCTCTCTTACGACTCGACCTTCTTCACAGGCGGTGCCTTGCTACTTACAACCCACTTGCTCAAGTTCCTTGGATTTGATCACGAAGCCCTCCAACTAACTTAAGCCTGGTTCGACCTTGAACTTTTCTACAATCCTTCATGGAATGTAGCCCCTTGATTCTTCAAATGTTTCCTCCTCAACCGATTGAAGTCGTCTTTCTTCACATGTGAGTGTAGGATTGATTTCCTTCGTAATGTAGGCTTGGGGATTGAGCGTTTAATAACTTGAGAATATTTCAGGTTACAAATGTTTCTTTCTTGCTTGTATTTAATTCTCGGATGGTCAAGGTAACCTTTTCTCAAATAAACTCCTCGGCTTTTATAGTGGTCTTTCAAAAATCTGCCCGTTGAAGAGATAGGCTTGTTTTTGAAAGTCACTTGTGGTCGTTGTCTTGTCTTGTTGCGCTTCTTGGAATTGACATTTCCTCGTATACATGATCCTTGACACCGGAGATCCGACACGGTGCGAAGTGCTTCCCATTGGTTTATTCCTTTTGTACGCTTCTCGGATCGTGCACTTTAAGAAAGGTAGTATGGAAGTATTACTTGTTTAAGTAATTCTCTTGATTTCTATGCAACGAATCTCTTTCAATTATCTCGACTTGACTGCATTTCCTTGCCTTCCCCAGGTGACTTCGAGTCAGCTTCCAATCATTGGATGACTCTTGTCACTTCAACTTGAGACTTGGCTATCTTGAGTTGACTTGATCGATACTTCACTTAGTTGCATCTCCGCACCTTCAATCGAGTTCCTATCTTCTCTTCTTTGCCATACTCAAATTTCATAGCGGAGTCTTCCTTCTAGTCTCCAATTGTCTTCTTGCATGTTCGGGCATAGCCGATTTAACTCACTCGACCAAATTTCTATCTATTACAATGCAATTTATAACAAAAATGGGGTGCCAACTTCCTATTCTAAGTTTTACATGGCATTCATCAAAATCTACAAAATAATTTCCCAACAAGATGGGTGACTCCCTGGGAAGTTTTTCTGGGTGCGCGTGAGTGAGGACAAAGCGCGCTAGAAAATATTCGTGTTGGTTTGTGGGGACAGTCGTCAATCCGAGTAGCGCTAGAGATCCAACAGTAATGTTTTAAGAAAATACACACATATTAAGGATTGTGTTAAAATACCCAATATACCCTTAATTAATCATAAATGTTGTTTTGGAACAAAACAAATTTAGGCATTAGTGTTAGTTGGAAAATATGCATTTAAGGGTAATTTGGTAAAAAAAATTATCACCAATTTTAAAAATATCAAAACTTCATTCTTTTTGAGAAAAAATATATATGTCAAAACTACACTTATTTTGAAGAAGAGAGAATAATAAATTAGTAGACATATTTGCAAGTTTTGAGCCCATCCCAGTATCCCATGCCACCCGCAACTTGAAACCTAAGAGCATCTCCAATTACACTTTAGAATGAAGGTGGCCTTGAGAATGAAGGAAGGTGGTGCTCCAACCCACCTCTATAAGGAACTCTAAATAAGAGATGGTGAACAATTCACCTCCACCCTAGAGGTGACTGTTCACCCTCTATCTTTTTTTTTTTTTTTTTTTTTTTTTTTGGATTTTATATTAATTTAAGTTGTATAATTTATCTTTTTTGACATATTTTTATGAAGTGTTTAGTGTTTCATTTAATATATATATATATATATTCAAAATAATAGGATTTTTAATTATATTAAATAAGTTTAATAGGATTTATATATATATTTTTCAAAATAATTAATTTTAAAATAATGCAAATTATATATATATTTAATTATATTAAATAATTATAATATTAAACATTAACTAAAACTACGTATCTAAATTATAAATTGATAAATTAAATATATTAATTCATATAGGTCTCATTTTTCTCTTTCTTTTTGAGCTCGAATTCATAGGCTTTTAGATCTGAAAATAACTCATGGTTTGAGTTTTTGTGAGGTCCATCGAGTGTCTCAGAGCCATCACTTTTAATTTCTCACTCAACTATAAGGGCTCTTAGAATCTTCATACATATTTTCTTTTGTGTATATTCTTTGCCAAGATCAGATAACTCATTTGTTATCTCTGTGAATCTTGCATCCAACTGAATCAATGACGCTCCAGTCATCATTTTGAAATTTTCAAACTTTTAGACTGCAACCGTAATCATATTTCTGTTTATTTGTTTTTTGCCCCCACAGAATAAGGTTAGCTTATCCTAAATCTCTTTGGTTGTCATGCATGACTTGACATTGTTGAACATGGCTTTGTCCAACGCCTTGTATAAAATGTCCTTAGCAACATTATCAAGGTTGTGCCTTTTTCTATCCTCATTGGTCCATTCACTTTGGGGCTTGTCAGCCTCATCTGCTCTTGCAGCTTCATTTCCTGCAACTGCAGCTCCATCCACTGTTGTATTCATCTTGGTGATTTTAATGAGTCCATCTTAAATAACAACCACATTTCTTCATGCAGTGCAGAGAGATGTGCCTACATACGATTTTTCCAATGATCAAATTATTCAATAGAAAACATAGGAATACAAGTTAGGTTTGCTTCCATGATGATAACTCTTTAAAAACTTAGGGAAAATGGAAGTGATGATGTTTTTGAAAGAAGAGATCTAGTTCAAGAACCGAGTGTGGAAGGTTCTTGAACCAACCGATACCACTTGTAGGTCCCAAGGAGTATTGGATAAAGTCTAGAAGGGGGAGTTGAACAGTTTTACAAATTTTTTGATTCTTTTAAATTATAGTTTAAGAAAACAACTCGATCCTTTTAGACAATCAAGTTGAAAATCGCAGAGAGTTAACCACTCAATATTTCTCTTGAGAAAGTCATTGACAGAGTAAGTTAGTCAAGATAGTGAACAGGTTTACAAATCCGCTTTTCTTTTAAGTTAGTGGAAGACTTACACCCTTTTAAGTTTTAGTTATCAACACTTAGTGTTTTATAGAGTTTTGCCATTTATTGGATAGCAAATATAAAGAAGAATATAAAATGCGGAATATTAGAATAATAATGTAAAGACACAACATTTTATGGTGGTTCGAGGATGGGTTAATTGCTCTACTCTACTCTTCTCCTACTCTAGGAAGAATCTACTAATGTAACAAGTAACTTTGGTTACAAAAGTACAATCCAAACAATCGTGATCACACAACTAGCAATTTACGGGACTCGACTCTTCGCTAGGAAGTCGCTAGTTACTTCAACTCTCTTCAAAAATAATTCACACAACCCTCCTTTGGATTTAGAATCAAAAGCGACCTTGAACCTTACTACACTTACTTTGATATTTAGGATTGTAGACCCCTTATTTGTTTTAAAAATATTTTCCTCTTCAATTGGTTAACTACTTCAATCTTTCACAAATACAGTGTGTTAGATGAAGCGTCTTTAAGTGTGCTTGAGGATATGCGGTTAAGCTTGAGAGAGTAGTTTTGAAATTTATTGCTTGAATGCTCTTTTTATCAAATTGCTCGTCTTTGCTTGTCTCATTTTCTCTCGAAAAAAATCATCGGCTTTTATAGTAGGTGTTTGAAATTTTGTTTCTTGAAGAGAGAGAAAAATTCAAACCCCACTTTGTGTTTATTGGCTTGTCTTGTCTTGCGGCTTTAGATGTACACTCATCCTTGTACTCATGCTTTCGACAGTTTTTTGAAAGGGTGTCGATCTCCGCTTGCTTCCCATTCGCTCATTCATTTTTCATTCTTATAGATTGAGTACTTTAAAGTTTCAAACATGTCCTTATTACTAAAATAAGTAACTTCTTTGTACTTGGTGCAACAGACTTCTTCGTTGTCTTAATCCTTCGTGCTTTACCCCTTTTGACTTAAGCTTGAGCTTTTTGACATGCTCTTCCTCGATGGACTCTCTGTCGGTCTTCTAAAAAACTTTGTTGTCGTGCTTGGCCGAGAGTCTTCTTATGTTCACTCAATTGTAAGTCACCGGTACTTTCCACCACTCACCGTGAGTCTTCGATGATTTTTTCAAAGAAGTTTTCTCGCAATTCTACTTGGTTTTTTTCAAGTCACCAATTCCTATCTATTACATCAAGAGAAATTACATTGAAATAGGGTGCCAATTTTCTAATACAAAGTTTTCTAAGCATCATCAAAATCTATACAATAAATTTCCTAACACCTCTCGATTCATTGCCTCGAGTCTACTACCACAACTAACTCATTAGGCTCATCATGCGATCGACTCTTGGGTTGAGTTTTACTTTCTTCAGCCGCAATTGGCCTTCAAAGAGTCGTTGTCCTCATTTTCTTTGTAACAGGGGCAATCGTTGACTTTTAATTATTTCCCCATCAGAAGTACCATTTTTCTTGGCATGGGCCTTCTTCTGGGCAGCTGAGAGATTGCCTCGGAACAATCTCTTGTTTACTTGAAAAGGTTTCCCCTTCCTTAGAGGCAAACCCTTCTTCTCCAAAGATAACCAAGAACCAACCCATACCCCAGGGTGTTCTTGAATTTTCCCTACCACTTCAATATTCAATAAATTAAGTCGACTTATCATAGAAGAACTCAACCCAAATGATTCTCATTTCCTCCAAGATGGCTGACATTACCACCAGTTTGGTTGAAGATAGCTGATTGTAGGAGCCAAACTTAATGTCCACGCACTTGGACACTATATATTTATCAACATGTGGTACTTCTCCTTCACCACAGCCTTGGTCGCAGATGGATTATAGTTCTCAACTTCATAATCCACAACAATCGCCTTCAAAGTCTTCTCTAGATTACACTCATGGTCCTTCAGCTCACTTAGACCAAAATTAGGCAACTTTAACAGCTCACTTACATCTGCAGCTGTTATCACAACTTTCTTCCCATTCACAAGAGAATGGATCCCATCGTCTTGCACTGTTGCATTAACATAGAACATTGCCACTTCATTCTGATATGTCATTGGCATCTGAAGAGTGAGAAACTCTAGCAGCTTTGTTGTATTGGCCCGCCTTCCAGATTGATGACTGTCTCCACAAACCAATACGAGTCTTTCCAACATGCTTTGTCCTCACTCACGTGCACCTTGAGAGTAGCTTCCCTGGGGGTCACCCATCATGTAGTTGATCCGGGCCAAGCACGCTTAACTTTAGAGTTTTTACATGATGAGCACCAGAGAAGAATATGTATCTTGTTGGTATGAGTAGTATCTATCAAATCTTTTAAGCTCTCATCAACTATATAGTCCCATACCTACACAGACTCAGAATCTCCTCTTTTTCGGTTGTGGGATCGGTTCATTCATGCCCCCTCCGCCTATAACCTTCCAGGAGCAACTCATTGTACGTGCTTTCTCTTGGCACCAACGATCACTCCCCATCCTCTTTGGCCCCGGATGTCACATGCCCACCAGTTTTTGCTTGGTTCATCCCCAAACCACACCATACTAGGAGAGGTCCTGCTCTGATACCATCTATAATGGCCCACCTTCCAGATCGACTGTTCCCACAAACCAACACGAGTCTTTCCGGTGCGATTTGTCCTCACTCACGCGCACCTGAGAGCAGCTTCCCAGGGGGTCAGCCATCATGTAATTGCTCCAGGCCAAGCAGGCTTAACTTTGGAGTTTTTATATGATGAGAACCAGAAAAGTAGATGCATCTTATTGGTATGAGTAGTACCTATCAAATCTTTTAAGCTCTCAAATCGTATAGTCCCATACCTACACAGTCTCAGAATCTCCTCTTTTTTTGGGTGGTGGGATTAGTTCATTCTTGTCCCTTCCGCCTAGAAACTCCGCCAGGAGCCGCTCATTGTATGTGCCTTCTCTTGGCACCGTTGATCACTCTGCCCTCTTCGGCCCGGGCGTCACATTTGTCTACTCAAGACATGTGATGATCTTTTGTGCCCTGGTTTGGTCAAACCCTTCATGTCAATCGCACCCCTTTGTAGTACACTTTATCAGCTAACTTGGCAAAGTCAAGAGCTGGAGCAGTAGATTTCTTGGGTGCAATTTCAGATATGAAGGATTTGAGAGAGATCGAAAAGGGGGTTTTTCGCGAAGAGATTTTTGGGAAATTTTTAGAGTGTTCTCTAAGAGTTTGAGGAGAGAGATAGATGATGAAGAGTTTATATCGGAGGTGAAAGGACGTGATCAAAATCGTGAGAATTTGAAAATTGATCAACGGTTGAGAGTAAATATTGAGAAATTGCTTTAATATAGCATTAAATGCTTTGTAGCATTTATGGCCTATCATAAGCCTCTTCGTACTATAGACGTGCAACTTTATTCTCGTGATTTAATGCGCTGCATTTATTGATGCTGAAATCATTTAGAAAAATATTCCCGCTCAATTAATACAACATCATTTTATCATTTATTCAATAAATGTGTCTCCTATTTGTCTCTTGGTTGTCATTGGCACTTCTGAAAATCAGTAAAATGATATCATTAAGTTGTGCAGATGACTCAACTACGTTAAATGTCTGATTCTGATGTTTTACTCTGTTGAAAGAGTAAACTCTTCCGAAATTCAATTCTTTCTATCTTTTGGACTCTTCCGATCGACTCTTCTAATTTACTCTTCTCGATTGACCTTGATTGAGTTAACTCAACTCGCTTAAGCCAAGTTCATTTTTAATTCTCCATATCTTGATTCACATAGGGGCTTTGTGAATATATAAACTAACTATTTCTTAGTTGTCACATATTCCAGTTTGATGTTTTTCTTTTAAACATGGTCTCTAATAAAATGGTATCTGACATCAATATGCTTGGTTCTTCAATTCAATACTGATTTTGAGTGATTGAAATTGCACTTGTGTTGTCACACATAATTGGGATTTCATTTTCCTCAATGTTATAATCCCTTAGTTGTTCTCTTATCAATAAGACTAGTGCAAAATATCTTCCTGCAGCTATGTACGCTACTTCAGCTGTACATGTATCTATTGAATTTTGTTTCTTGTTGAGCCAAGAAACTAATCTATTCCTAAGAAGCTGACATGTACCTGATGTACTCTTCTTGTTAACTCTACATCTAGCATAATCAGAATCTGAGTATCCCATAAGCTTGAAGATTCCTTCCTTAGATACCACAATCCAACTTTTCGCTTCCTTTCGGATATCTTAGAATCTTCTTGGCTGCAAACATGTGACTTTCTTTGGGTGCAGATTGAAACCTTGACACACACTTACTGCAAAGGTGATATCTGGTCTGTTTGCTGTCAAATAGAACCATGATCCAATGAGTACTCCATACCTTGTTTAATCTACTTGTTTGAGTATCAAGATCAATCTTTATAGATGTGTTCATCGGTATCTGGATAGATTACTTCTCTTCCATGCGAAACTTCTTCATTAAATCTCTTGTATACTTGGTTTGGCTTATGAAGGTTCCATCCTTCATTTGCTTCACTTGAAGTCATAGGAAGAAAGTAAATTCTCTAATCCTACTTATCTCAAAGTCCCCTTGCATAAGCTTAGAGAATTTTTCACACAATTCCTTGTTTGTGGATCCAAATATAATATCATCCACATATATTTGCGCAAGCATGATGCTCTCTCCATATTGGATGCTGGATAAGGTTCCGTTAACCTTTACTTTTGTGAAATCATTGTCTTTGAGAAATTGACACAATGTATCATATCAAGCTCTGGGAGACTGCTTTAATCCATAAAGTGCTTTCTTCAGCTTATACACATTATCTTCTACAGTTGAATGCTAAAATATTTTATGCTAAACCGCAAGTGTACGGTATAGTTTATAGATATTGGCAAGCAATGTCGTATTCCTCACAGATTGACTCAAAGCACATAAAGTATAGCAATTACAGTACTCCAATTTTATTGAAGCGTTAAAATAAGATGAATTCCTAATTCCTTCTAATATTTGTGAAACTAAAAATATCTAATTACTTAAAAATCGTCAAACTGCATGAGAATAAATCAATCACAAAAATAATCATAGGACTATGATCTCGATTTGCTTCATCAATATTAATTCATATTAGTGTTTCACAATAACCACTTTCCCTGTATCTATGGGTTTAATTCCTAACATAGATTATTCCCTCTCTCGAAAAACAAAGAAACCATAGATCAATATTGAATTGCTAGCATCTCTACTCAACAATAAATATCAACTCTCAAAAGCATAGAGAATTAAAGAAAACCCCCAAAATGTCGTAAGCCTCCCGACTTACTCCGTTTATGTTATAAATTTGTTATCTAATGTTTGAACTCATCTCCGAAATTATGAACTAACAAATTAACCATAAAAATTATTGGCGGATAATCAACAAGAAAAAGCCCACGAATTCACAAATAGATAACGAAATGATTACTATGAAACAATCAAATTAGAATTAACATCAATACTCATGTCTTGGTCACGTTCTAGAATCAAAAGATATAGCCTAACATAATTGTCGTCAAATCCATAGACAAATTTGAAAACAAAGAGTTAAACATAGAATTAAGAACAAAACGAAAAGCTTTAGACTATTATGATGAAACCCCATGAGTGGTTGGATCCATCTTTACAATCTTGAACCTTCGTTCCTTAGTGGTTGATAGCGTCCGTGTTGTTCTCTTCGTGGCCATCCCTTTTTCTCTAAAGTATTATATTTTCTCCCATTTCCGTCCTCGCGAAATAAAGTATCAAAATCGCCTAATGTCGCATTTCACACGACCCGTACATACATACGCATTACCGACCCGATCATGTGAATTGCTCCTAATCTCTCAGAGATCGCGGGTTTCAACGCACACATTCGTGTGCTTACGCACGACCCACCCATGTAATTTGCAACCAAGAATCTGTCATCGCACATGCACACAGTCGTGTTCTTGGACACGGTCCAGTCGTGTGCTCTTGTTTTCTTTGTTTTCTTCACATCTTTGTTTGTCCCTTGGTTTTTGACATTCCGGTGGGTCATTCTACTGATATTCTTCAAATTCGGTTCCATTTCCTAAAAAAGTACACAAGAATACGCAGTATCATGCCCAACAAGAGAAACCAACCTAAATATACTTAATATACATGCAAATGCGTCAATTATATACCAAAATGTACCTCTAAAGGTATGCATATTTACCACTTATCAAATTCCCCCAAACTTAAACCATTCCTCGTCCTCGAGCAAAATAAGAAAATAATCGAATGCAATGGGTTAGATTCCACAACACGAAAACATCACAAATACTCAATCTCATTAAGGACACATTCCTTGGTACACATGTAATTCATTTTTAAAAAGTTCTCAATTGCAAATTAGGCATAATCAATACCCGTTCGGGTATTTGACATTGTGACCCACCAGACAAGTGTATCACTCACATTCTCAAAGTACACAATGACGTGTTTACTCTCAAATCAATTCAATGCTGCAGAACTACAATAAGCGTGCAAATCGTCTTACATCTCTACCACTCAAGTTTACACAATCTCTCGAATTAAAAAGGACCTTCACATTTGGTTGTAATAAATGCTCTTTGATTAAGGTAGGAAAATATGTATTAAGTGACTCAAACTTAAGCAAATAGACTATAAGTACTAACAAATTTAAATCACCTATCCACTTCATACTTCTCAATTCACCCTTTTTCATTCTTTGACCATTGCCTTTTTCTTTTGCCTTACCAAGCACAATTGTTTTTACAATAGGCTCGATTTTTTTTTTTTTTTGAGTAAATTTTTCGAGCTACCTTCCTTCACTTATTAACCTCTCATCCCTATAACCAATCTTCTTTTCAAATTGCTACCACATCTTTTCTCAATATTTTCACCAAATGCTCAAGTTTTGAGACAAAGATCTATTAAGTTATGGCTCATAATGTGGCTAACAATAACTCAGGCTCGAGCTCAAATTGGCTAACTAGAAATCATGTGTTCATAGGTTAGGCTTTAGGGTTAAATGCTTAAACAAAAATGGCCTTAAATCATCTTCAAAATTGCACGGACATGTGGTTTCAACAAAAGATACCAATGCAAGTTCTATAGTTCAAGCAACAAAAATGACACACTCAAGAAAATAAGACGCATATGATAAAAGCACTAATAGGCACAAAAGCTCACAGGCTTATTTTTCTCAACATGTTCAAACACCCAACTTTCTTAAGCAATACCATATAAACAAAAGAGATCTTTTCTCTCAAATTTCATTACATGCTCACAAAGTCCTGTTTCCTCGGAAAATCAAGCATTCACAATTAAAACACAAAAAAGACACTACATTCTTCTTCTATGACTCTTTCAAATTCAACAAAAGATGTAAAAGTGCTAATGTGATAAACGTACCTAATAAACATAAAAATTATGCAAATTCTATATGAATCTAAATGCAAACTATATGATATGCAATAGTACAATATCGCGCATTTTTGACAACCCTCCCCCCAAACTTATGTAGTTTTACGTCCCGAAAAACACAAGAAAGGTAGTAAAAGAAGAAAAGCGCGATAAGTACTTACATTGGTCTATTGTGGCGGAGGTGGTGGAGGATAGTGACCTTAGTTAACGTGCCATTGATCTATGTGGTAGATCATATCGCATATCCGTTGTTGGGTTTGAGTAATGATGCCAAACTGCTGCAAATACTCTCCGTGATATTTGTCAACCGTTGCAGCCAACTGGTATGATTTATCCATCAATGTGCCCACGTGGGACTCCAACCTTTCAATTCTTTCATTCATGTCCTCCGCAGACCAACCTCCTCGCCGTGAGGACTTTGGCCTATCACCCAGCAAATGCGAATTATCCCTTGCCTCGACTTCTGGAGCCACTATCAATTGCGGTGTCTTCAGAGTGGGGAGTTTGAACTGAGTTATGTCCCCATGCTGCAAACAGAAGTCACGTCCATCATTGCGAATGTCGACCGCCGTTGACATTCGCATTTAATGTTGTAATCTACATTAATGTTTTTGGTAATAAGCATAATCAGTCCTCCCACACAAATTTATCCTTTTGTCTGATGGAGGACCCTCTCAAACTGTCTTGCCATAAATGCCCCGGCATTGGGCATCGCTTCTGTACCCAAAACCAGACACCATAATATGAATAGTTCATCTGCTCGGGGCATCCCTTTCTTTGTCCCCGCAAATATTATCTTTGCCAACATGTGCCGCATATCCGGGACACCGATTTCTAATGAGCGAGGTTTTGGATGTCCCGCTTGTAAAAACATGGCGTCCAGTAATATCTCTCCAAAAATCCAGAATATCAAACTCTTTGTGTTCCTCCACCACATGAATTGGCGTTTGATATATTTCATTTAACTGGTCAAGAGAAAGCTCCCTCGACTCACTCGCTACGTGGAATCGAATAACCAACAACTTTTGTTTACGCTCTTTTATCAATTCAAATGTGCTCAAGAATTCGAGCGTTAACCCCACATATGACCTCTAATTTTTATTAAAAATACATCCCAATCTATTCGACCACACAACATGCGAAAATCATCTAAAAGCCCCAAAGTAGTAAGACAATGATTATCGAGGTACCTTGTGGCCGCTTGGTCGTGGAAATATAGATGTTCCCAATGAGTTCGTTGTGTTAGTTCAAGTGGCTACGATAATCTAGAGGGGGTGAATAGATTATCTCGGTTTTTCAGATTTTTGCCCTCTTTTTCGAATAATCAAACAAAGACGAAATGTAAATGCGGAAATAAAACAACACTCGTCGATTTAAAGAGGTTCAACCCACCTAGGGCCTAATCCTCTACCACCCCAAAGATATCCGGATGGATTTCAAAAGGAAAAAGATATTATTAATTTACCAAAAATTAATACAACACCTTGAGGATTACTACAACCCTCTTACACCACCTTGAGGATTACCACAATCCTCTTACAACACCTTTGAAGATTACCACAACCTTCAAACACCTATCACCTAGATCACCCAAGTGTATTCTTTCCACAAGAATACTCACAAGGATGTCTTGTGTTGAATGATGACCAAAATCAAGATTACAACTCAATAATGATTGATACAATATGAGTACAAGTGTAATCAAGAATTGAAAGCCTAGACCTCAAATTTGTGCAAGTGAAAGTGTTAAGGCTAATACAACAAGATATATGAAAGTGTTTGCTTTGTTTGCTCTTTGCTTGTATGGAGTGTTGTATCTTGTTGCTTGAATGAAGCCTCTATTTATAGGAGAGGTCTTGGCTTTGATTTCCGACATTGGCTCCTCCTTGGGGAGTGATTTGCTGCAAAAGAAACCATTTAAAATCATCAATATAGCTGTTAGAAATCAATCCCACAAAATAGGAAAAGTCATGCGAAAATGCAACGGATAGTTTGTCGATAAAATGGGGGTTCGACCGGTCGCACAGAGATAAGATTGAAATGAAATTCTCGCGAATTTTTTACACAGGGGGACCGGTCGAAGGGGGTTCGGCCGGTCGCCCTTGGTCTTGACCGGTTGGGGTTGATAGAAAATCAAAACAGAGAAGTCGCATTTGAGAGGGCACTCCAGTGCCGGCCGCCCGGTGGTCGACCGTCCCTCACCGGCGCCCACTTGGTCGACCGGTCGCCTCCCCATTTTCTCTTACGACCCATTTTCTGTTTCAAAACTCAACTCGGTGCACGGGTTGCCCTATGGGCGACCGGTCGAGCCTCTGAAACAAAAGTGTTGTCCAATTTTAAATCGAATATAAACTTCAAGAAATACTCCGAAAAATAGTAAAAACATTTTAGATCGATCGGAAGTGTTGGGACAACATTTAGGGACATTGTTTTGGTATAAAAACTCATTTGAACAAAATCATCAAAATCATGATAAAAACATTTATCTAACAAACTCCCCCTTTTTGATGATTACAAACCAAAACAATTTTCAAGAGGACGATTTCGAAAAACAAAATAATTTACCGGTTTATGAGTAAACTATCCGTTTAAAAGCATTTTACAAAAGCTCCCCCTATCAATAAGCACATTAATAAGAAATATTGCATAAGCTAGAAGCACAAGCTTTTACAAAATAAACAACAACTACATGAGCTTAGAAGCTCCCCCTGTCACAAATACTTATTATCCATGCAAACAAGTTCATAAAACAATCATTGGACTGAGTTTTCTTCACAACTTATGGCCTTAATAAGCCATAGCTTATAGCTTCTATCATGAGCTTTTATTAGCTTCTTTGAGCTAACGAGCCAATTTCCTGTTTCTCCCCCTTTGGAATCATCAAAAAAAATGTTAGGATGATAAAAACATCATAGAAGTATATCAAAGTGCGCCAAAGAAATGGTTTATCAACCATTGAGCAATTTAGGCTTAAAAACCAAGGAAAATGGGAGAAATGTATCATGAAGAGTTCGAGACGCTGTTTTATTTCCCAAAACATGATCTCAATGAGTATTGAAGACTTTTGGAAGCGAGAGAATCATGTAGAAGTTGAAATTTTCATTGTGACATTTCATCGAACACATTGTGGGCGTGAAAAGTAAAAAGAGTTGTATATAGCCCTTGTAAATGATCCAAGCCAAAAATTGCATCACCAATTCACATCAAACATCATACAATACAACATAATAACTAAGCTCATCAAGATCATAAGCAAAAATATCAAGAAATATACAAGAAAGCCATAAACTCAAGGGTTCAACCCAATTGAGCAAAGTAAGGAAAATTCTTACCATTTGATCGGAAAAAATGAGCAATGATGATGATAAACATGCTATATAAGGTCCAAGATATGAATTGAATGCATGAAAATCAATTTTGAGTGAAAATTGTGTGCATTTGGCAAAGGGGACGAAAAATGGCAAAAAAAAAAAGTGAAAATAACAAATGTCAAGACAGAACGAACTTAAACCAAAATTTGGCCTAGGGCCGGGTCGTGGTTGAGGGCGACGGTCGACGTTGAGGGCGACGGTTGCCCTCAACCTCTTCACCCCACTGTTTTGTCAAATTTTTCAAAATCCAAATTTTCAACCAAAAATCCGATTTTTCGCCCCTAAGTTTTAAAAACATGCAAAATGCAAACGTAGACCTCATTCAATATGCATTATGCCTAACCGAGCTCGTATTGACGCAAAAGTCTCGGAAGTTAGCGGTTTTGTAAAAATGTCCGCTAATTGATCTTGAGATGGCACAAACGATATCTCAATTTTTCGTTTTGAAACACAATCCCTTAGAAAATGATGTCGAATCTCAATATGTTTAGTACGGTTATGATGAACCGGTTTTGAGCAATATTTATAGCGGATATATTATCACAAAAGATAGGTACGTTTTCAAAAGAGCATTTGTAATCCGCTAAGGTTTGTTTCATCCAAAGAAGTTGAGTACAACAAAATGCGGCGGAAATATATTCGGCCGGTAGTTGAAAGAGAAACACGCTTTTGCTTCTTTGAAAACCATGAAACTAGGCAATCGCCTAAAATTGACATGATCCGGAAGTACTTTTCCGATCATCAATATTACCCGCATAGTCCAATCACTATAACCTTTAAGAGAAAAATTTTCATTCTTTGGATAAAATAAACCATATTGAATAGTGCCTTTCAAATATCGAAAAATCCGTTTAACGGCACTCATATGAGATTCTTTTGGATTGCTTTGAAAACGAGCACATAGGCATACGGCATGAAGAATGTCCGGTCTACTAGCGGTTAAATAAAGTAAACTACCAATCATACCTCAATACTTGGATTCATCAACCGTCTTGCCTTTTTCATCTTTGTCAATTTTGACATTGGTTGCCATAGAGAGTCGAGACGGTTCTTCCTTCTTCAATGCCGAACTTCTTCAAAAGTTCTTTTGTATACTTTGATTGCGAAATATAAATACCTTCTTGGCATTGCTTAATTTGAAGTCCAAGGAAGAAATTTAGTTCCCCATCATACTCATCTCGAATTCACCTTGCATTAACTTGGAGAATTTCTTGCACAAAGATTCATTAGTAGCACCAAAGATAATATCATCAACATAAATTTGCACAAGTAAACAATCTTGCCCTTTTTCAAAAACAAAGAGTGTAGTATCAACTTTACCTCTTGTAAAACCATTTTTCAAAAGAAAAGAGCTAAGTCTATCATACCATGCACGGGTACTTGTTTTAAACCATACAAAGCCTTTTTAAGTTTAAAAACATCATTAGGCCTAGAAAAATTTTCAAACCCCGGAGGTTGTTTTACATAGACTTCTTCTTGAATAAAACCATTTAAGAAAGCGGATTTAACATCCATTTGGTAAAGCTTGAAATTTTTAAAACAAGAATAGGCAAGTAAAATGCGAATAGCTTCTAAACGTGCTACGGGTGCAAATGTTTCATCATAATCAATACCTTCTTCTTGACAATACCCTTGAGCTACTAATCTTGCCTTATTACGAACAATGTTGCCTTGATCATCAAGTTTGTTCCTAATACCCATTTTGTACCAATAATTGTTTGAGATGGAGGACAAGGTACTAATTCCCATACATCATTTCTTTCAAATTGATTCAACTCCTCTTGCATTTCTAAAACCAATCTTCATCCTCAATAGCTTCCTTAGCATTTTTAGGCTCTTTTTGAGATATAAGAGCTTTCTCGGCAAAATTTCTTCGAGTCATTACTTTATCAAGGGATCACCAATAATAAGATCTTTTGGGTGATCTCCCTTAAATTTCAATGCTACGGGAAGATTCAAGTATCACCCCTATATTCTTGAGGAACATTTGAACTTGAAGGTTGATCATTTGAAATAGAAGGTTTATCATTATGAGCATCACTTTGAACAATAGGTTCAACAATATCCTCTTCATCACTATCGTCATTGGGTATTCTTTCAACACCCGAGGCTTCATTAAATTTGACATGAATAGATTCTTCAACAACCATGCTAGTCTTATTGTAAACCCGATATGCTTTGCTCTTGGTTGAATACCCCATAAATATTCCTTCATCGGCCTTAGGATCAAGTTTGTCCAATTGATCCTTAGTATTCAAAATAAAGCACTTACATCCAAATATTTTGAAATAACTAATATTTGGAGTTCTTCCTTTCCAAAGCTCATATGGAGTTTTATTCATTTTAGGACGAATATAAACTCGATTAATGACATAGCAAGCGGTACTTACGGCTTCGCCCAAAAATATTTTGGAAGTGAAAATTCATTTAGCATGGACCGACTCATTTCTTGAAGTGTCGATTCTTCCTTTCTCGGCTACACCATTTTGTTGAGGTGTCCTTGGAGCCGAAAAATTGTGTGTATATCCCTTGGTTTCACAAAAGACTCTAAACTCACCGTCAAATTCTCCACCTCGATCACTTCGAATAGTTTTAATAGTATCTTCCTTTTCATTCTCAATGCGTCTACACAACTTAACAAACTCATTAACGGCATCGCTTTTATTTGCAAGAAAAAGAGCCCAAGTGTATCTGGAAAAATCATCAACAATCACATAAGCCAAGATTTTCAAAATTCAATTTGGGTAGTCCTTTTACATGTTGGTTTTTGTAAATATTTTTCAAACTTTTATATCCAACATGTCCAAGTCGCCTATGCCATAAACTCGTTAAATCATTGTTGGCGACAAGACAAGAAACATTTTGACTAACCAAATCACTAGTAGAAATTTTGTAAAGATTGCCTTTTCTATTTGCTTCACAAATAATTTCATCATTTTTACGAATAAGGCATTTTTCTTTATTGAAAACAACATTATAATTTGAATCACAAAGTTGGCTAACACTTATCAAATTAAATTTAAGCCCTTCTACTAAAAGAACATTATTAAGAGAGAAAGAAGAGTTACCAATTTCTCCATTTCCAAGAATTCTTCCTTTGCCATTGCCGAACATGACCATACCCTCTTCTTGGAACTTGATGTTGGTAAAAAGTTCTCTCTTTCCGGTCATATGGCGTGAACATCCGCTGTCCACGAGCCATTTCGAATCCTCCATGGTTGTTATAGCGCCTATTACCTACAAACGAACCATTTTTAGGTACCCTATAGTTTTGGGGTCCATGGGGGTTAGCCTTTGAGACCTTTGGGTCTCCAAACAAAGCTAAAATTATTCTTCAATTTACAATTGCTAACATAGTGACCAACTTTACCACAATAAAAGCAAATAATATTATGGGCACTTTTAGCACGTACAAAATTCGGACCTTGGTCATTTTTCTTAAAGACTTTTTGAAATGGTTTGTAACCAAGTCCTTGTTTTGAATGCTCACCTCTTTGTGCATCTAAAATTTTAGTAACCTTATCCGTGCTTAAATTAAAACGATGCACATCCTTTTTCAAATTATCAATATCATTAGTGAGCATTTGTTTCTCGGTTTCAAGAGTTTGAATTTGAGTAAGGGTAATAGCATGAACATGATCAAGAGTCTCATAAGATGTAAATAATTTATCCTTTTCTATTTTAAGCTCTTTATGCTCCTTCTTTAAACTCTTGTATTTAACAATCAATTTTTGAAATTCATTTTGCAACTCATCAAAATCACATTGTAATTCATCAACTAAGGAGGAGGTAGAGGAGTTAGAGCGTGCCTCATTATTTTCATCGTCTATAGCCATAAGACCATGTTCGGTTTCACCTTCCTCGTCGGATGTCTCGAGTAGCTCATCCCAAGTTTTGACATCCGCATTTAGAGCCTTCTTTTTCGGAAAAGGCTTCGTTTCTTTTGTTCCTCCTCATTGAGTTTTGGGCAATCGGCTATGAAGTGCCCGGGTTTTCCGCACTTAAAGCAAGCATTATCTCTTGGTTTTCTTGCTTTATTTTTATTCACAAATTTTGCAAATTTTCGAACAAGTGCGGCCGTCTCCTCATCATCATCATCATTATCATAGTATGCATTATTAGAAGAGGAAGCAAGACCTTTAGGAATATTTTGCATACCCGATTGATTGATGGTTGGTTTGGTATTTTTCCTCTCCTTGAGATAGACTTCATAGATGAGGAGGTTCCCGATGAGCTCGTCAAACTTGAGTGTCTCAAGATTTTGTGCTTCCGTGATTGCCGTCACCTTTTCGGACCATGAGCCGGGAAGAGCATTCAATACCTTAGTCACTTTGTCTTCTTCGGAGATGACTTTACCGAGGGCCACAAGAGGATTGACAATGTTGTCAAGCCTTTCCACCATCTTGGAGATGCTTTCACCATCATACATGTTAAAGTTTTCAAAGTCTTTAACAAGCATGGTCTTTCTAGCTTGCTTGACCTTCTTTGTCCCTTCATATATAGTCTCCAATTTTTCCAAAACCTCATGTGCCGACCTTATGCCTCGTATGCGATTGTACTCGGTGGCGGTAAGTGAGCAATGCAAAATATTTAAGGCCTTACCGTTTAGAGAGAAAGCCTTCTTATCATTTTCATCGAACTCCTTGAAAGGTTTAGGAGCCGAGGTGCCATCCTCCAATTTTTTCGTTGGTTGATCAACTCCTTCAATAACCACATTCCATATGTCAAACCCGCACCCTTGTAGAAAGCACTCCATACGGTCTTTCCAAAATGCGTAGTTGTTGGCGTCGAACAATGGTGGCTTGTTGGTGGAGGCGCCGGTGGTGAGATAAGCGTCATTCGTAGCCATGGATCTTTCCTCTTTACTCGAACGAGCTAGCCAAAGAGTTTGGCTTTGATACCACTTGTTAGTTCAAGTGGCTACGATAATCTGTAGGGGGTGAATAGATTATCTCGGTTTTTCAGATTTTTGCCCTCTTTTTCGAATAATCAAACAAAGACGAGAATGTAAATGCGGAAATAAAACAACACTCGTCGATTTAAAGAGGTTCAACCCACCTAGGGCCTAATCCTCTACCACCCCAAAGATATCCGGATGGATTTCAAAAGGAAAAAGATATTATTAATTTACCAAAAATTAATACAACACCTTGAGGATTACTACAACCCTCTTACACCACCTTGAGGATTACCACAATCCTCTTACAACACCTTTGAAAATTACCACAACCTTCAAACACCTATCACCTAGATCACCCAAGTGTATTCTTTCCACAAGAATACTCACAAGGATGTCTTGTGTTGAATGATGACCAAAATCAAGATTACAACTCAATAATGATTGATACAATATGAGTACAAGTGTAATCAAGAATTGAAAGCCTAGACCTCAAATTTGTGCAAGTGAAAGTGCTAAGGCTAATACAACAAGATATATGAAAGTGTTTGCTTTGTTTGCTCTTTGCTTGTATGGAGTGTTGTATCTTGTTGCTTGAATGAAGCCTCTATTTATAGGAGAGGTCTTGGCTTTGATTTCCAGACATTGGCTCCTCCTTGGGAGTGATTTGCTGCAAAAGAAACCATTTAAAATCATCAATATAGCTGTTAGAAATCAATCCCACAAAATAGGGAAAAGTTGTCTGAAAATGCAACGGATAGTTTGCTGATAAACAGGGGGTTCGACCGCCGGCCGCGAGAGATAAGATTGAAATGAAATTCTGCGAATTTTTACACGGGGACCGGTCGAAGGGGGTTCGACCGGTCGCCCTTGGTCTTGACCGGTTGGGGTTGATAGAAAATCAAAACAGAGAAGTCCGCATTTGAGAGGGCACTCCCGTGTACGTCGCCCGTGGTCGACCGTCGGCCGCCCTCACCGTCGCCCACCTGTCGACCGGCCGCCCCCCCATTTCTCTTACGACCCATTTTCTGTTTCAAAACTCAACTCAGTGCGGGTTGCCCTATAGGGCGACCGGTCGAGCTGAAACAAAAGTGTTGTCCAATTTTAAATCGAATATAAACTTCAAGAAATACTCCAAAAATAGTAAAAACATTTTAGATCGATCGGAAGTGTTGGGACAACATTTAGGGACATTGTTTTGGTATAAAAACTCATTTGAACAAAATCATCAAAATCATGATAAAAACATTTATCTAACACGTTGCACCACCTCCTAAAGTTCGATATTATAGTATTCGGGCATGTTCACCGTAATCTACGGGCATGGCTCTCTTTGTCTCCTTGTGTTCCTTATAGCACCCCGTCTTGGGAAGACATAGTTGCATGGAAATTCCACTAGCAATCTTGATAGTTATCACCAATTTGGAATTCACTCCCAACCTTGAAGATTAGGAATGAAGGATTGAGAATTTGAGAAAATATGTGGTGAATTGCTTAAGGAGAAGTGAAGTAATTTGCCCTACCTTGTGAATTGAAGAGTGAATGTGAGGGATTTTGGAAAGTGTGTGTTTAGCAATGAGGATAAATTTGGGGTGTTTTGCTTTAAAAGGGAAGAATTCGCAGCTTGTTGTTGTGCACATGGCCCGTGTGCACGGGCACGACCCGATCGTGTGTGTTGAGCATTATCTTAGCTTTCGGTTCACACGCTCTTGTGCAGGGGCACGACCGAGTCATGTCAAATGCGCTCTATTTTAGCAAAATTGCACAAGCACATGACCGTGTACATGGGCACGACCTGGTCGTGTGTGTGCTCAACTCTATATTTTTGCATTCTTCAAGGCACGCAACCATGTGCACGGGCACGACCTGGTTGTGTGCCTGTGCACCTAAATTTGTTTCCGAAATAATTCGGTGTGTGTCGTGATGCCTCTTACACAACAACTCACAAAAAAAAAACAACCAAAACTAAAAATTAAGTTAGTAAAAAAAATCAAATGATTAAAAATTGGGTTGCCTTCCAAAAAATGCTAAGTTTTATGTCTTCAGCCAGACGCTTGATTTTATTAAGGCTCGATCAATAGGATGGTTGATGCTTCCTTCTTTGTTTCTGGCTCGTAGTAGTGCTTTACTCTTTGCCCATTAACTATGAAGTTCGCCCATCCTTTGCTATCAATTCAATGGCCCTTGGAGGTAGTACCTTCTTAATCACAAATGGACCCAACCAAAGCGATTTGAGCTTACTTGAAAAAAGTTTTAGACAAGAGTTGTATAATAGCACCACTTGTCCGGTAAAAAATCTCTTCTCAAATCCTTTTATCATGCCATCTTTTCGTGCGATCTTTGTAGATTTGAGCGTTCTCATAGGCGTATTCGTGGAACTCTTCTAACACGCTGATTTACAATTTTCTCTTCGCCTACTTGGTGGACATATCAAAATTCACCTTTTTCACCGCCAAAATACTTTATGTTCTAATTCCACCGGAAGATGGCATGTCTTTTCAAAGACTAATCTATAAGGCGACATGTCCAAAGGTGTTTTGTACGCCGTACGATAAGCCCACAAAGCATCAACAAGCTTCAAAGCCCAATTTTTTTGATTTGTATTTATTGTCTTCTCGAGTATCTCTTTGGTTTCTTTGTTAGAAAATTCGGCTAGACCATTAGATTATGGGTGATAAGTAAAAGTGACTATATGTCTCACTCTGTATTTCTCCATGAGATTGTTAAACAACTTATTACAGAAATGAGAGCCCCCATCACTTAATAACAATCAGTGAGTACCAAACCGTGTAAAGATGTTCTTTAGCAAGAACTTGAATACAAAATATGCAACATTTTTCTTATTGGAATCGCCTCTACCCACTGGATACATAATCCACCGCAAAGAGAATTTACATGTACCCACATGAAGAAAGAAACAGCACCATGAAATCTATGCCCCATACATCGAATAACTACACCTCTAGCATATTCGTCAATGACATCTCATGTCATCTCGAAATCATTCCTATACTCTGACACTTATCGCACTATAACACAAACCTGTAGTAGTCTTTGAAAAACGAAGGCCAGAAGAAACCGGACTGTAGTATCTTTACCACAGTACGCGTTGGCCCAAAGTGACCACCGCTTGGCAATGAATGACACTGTTCTAGAATGCTTTCCCACTTTTCTTGAGGCACACACCTCCTAATAACCGAATCTCAACACCTTTTGAATAATAGAGGTTCTTCCCACATAAAATATCTCACATCATGAAGGTATTTCTTCCTTTGGTGATATGTGATATCAGGTGGTAAAACCCCACTTACTAAATAGTTTAGAATGCCGGCGTAGCCTGTAATACTCGCCTCTGCCATCAGGATCAATTCATCTGGAAATATTTCTTTGATGGTTAGGCCCATCTTTTCCTCATTAGCCGTATGCTCTAGTCGTGAGAGATGGTCTACCACCACATTCTCACTTCCCTTTTGATCTCGAATCTCGATGTCAAACTCTTGCAACAAGAGTATCCACTAAATAAGCCTAGGCTTTGCATCCTTCTTTGCAAAAAGATAATTTATCGTTGCATGGTCTATGTGGACTATTGTTTTTGTCCCAATCAAATATTCTCGGAATTTGTCAAAAGCAAACACTCTCAAAGCAATTGTTTTTCGGTTTGGTGTAGTTCTCAAGGGTTAAGTTTAGCGTTCGACTCGCATAGTAGATTACTCTAAAAAGTTTATCACGTTTTTGACCCAACACTACTCCCGATGCAACATCACTTGTGTCGCACATTATCTTGAATGATCGACTCAATTAGGTTTTATAAACATTGGTGCGCTCACCGAAACTTCTTCAACAACTCGAATGCTTGCAAATAGTCAGTGGTAAAAGCAAAAGGTACATATTTTTCCAAAGTGCATGCGATAGGGGCTGAGTTATTTTTTTAAAAATCACGAATAAACCGCCTATAGAAGCCCGCATGACCCAAGAAACTTCTTACTACTTTCTCATTTGTCGGTGGGGGAAGCTTCTAATTTTCCACCACCTTCGCCGATCAACTTCTAAACCTATATAAGGAACACGATGATCGTATATAATACCATCTCATACAATAAAATGGCACTTCTCCTTATTTAATACTAAGTTCATCTCCTTGAACCATGCAAGACAATGGTTAGATTATGCAAGCAATAATCAAACGAACTACCAGAAACTAAGAAATCATCCATGAAGACTTCCATGATGTTTTCTGTCATGCCATGAAATATAGCCATCATGCATCTTTAAAAAGTTGAAGGAGCATTACATAATCCAAAATGTAATCTACGGAATGCAAAAACACCGTAAGGACATGTAAATGCAATCTTTTCTTGGTCCTCGGATGCGATCACAATTTGATTATACCCCGAGTAACCATCTAAGAAACAATAATACTCATATCAGGCAAGACGATCTAGCATTTGATTCATGAAGGGGAGGGAAAAGTGATCTTTACAAGTTGTTGCATTTAACTTCCTATAATCAATGCAAATATGCCAACCTGTGAATCTTGTAGCTATAATTTCATCAGTTTTGCTTTTAACTATGGTCATCCCCCCTTCCTTAGGCACTACTTGCACCGGACTAAACCAATTACTGTCAGATATAGCAAATGTTATCCCATTATCTAGCCATTTTTAAAACTTATTTCTTAATGACCTTTTGCATGATTAGGTTCATCTACGATGGTGGTCATGAGGGCTTACAATCATCTTCTATACAAATTTTATGCATGCATGTGGATGGGCTTATACCTTTTAGATTAGAAATCGATCAACCAAAGAGTGAGATCTATGTTCCCTCAAAACTATAAGAAGTTAATCCAATCAATTGAAGTAAATGAAGCGAAACTATTGGCTTTGGATAGGTCTTATTTGCGCCCAAGAATACATAACAAAGGTGGTCCTAAGAGGTTTATGTTCCTGAAGCGGGAGTTCGTCCATCGAATCCATATATGGAGAAGCATTTTGCACGAACGGATCGTGTGCTCGCACATGCTCGTGTGCGAGTGCATTGTGATCTTCAGGTTTTTCTCACACGGTTGGGTCATGTGCTTGCAGATGCCCGTGTGCCTAGCTTCTAGTATCTTCAGTAGCAGGTCGCACGACTGAGTCATGCGAAAATACACGTCCGTGTGCATTTTTCTGGATTTCATTCTTTTGCACTTGTTCTTCCGCTAAATCTAAAGCAAGCACATATTCCAGTATATAATCATCAGTAATATTGAAACACATACCTTGTGACCCTTTTGAATAAGTCAAATACAATTCCAATGCATCCTTTATCACAACCTTCTCGAACTACGCTTCAAGGCGTGGTGTTATGACGTCTATCATGTTGCAGTACTCGATGTCCTGGTGAAATTGCATTGCTATTGTAAAAAAAAAGTGCTCGTCATTCACCCTCAATGTTAGTTCCCCTTTATGAACATCTATGAGCGCTCTTCCAGTAGCTAAGAACTGTTGTCCCAAAATCATTATCTTCTTCCATATCCAACACTATAAAATCTGTAGGAAAAATGAACTTATCCACTTTTACCAAAACATCCTCAATCACCCCCTTTGGATATGTCATTGATCGATCTGGTATTTGCAAGGTGATAGTCATCGGCTTTACCTCGCCTAATCCTAACTTTACGAATATCGATAACGACATCGACATTTATATCGCCCCAAGTCACACTATGTTTTATTAAAGGTTGCACCCCTAATTGCACAAGTAATCTTGAAAATCCTGGGATCTTTAAAATTTTGGGGTAGCTTCCTTTGAATAATCGCACTGCATTCCTCCATCAATTTTACCGTCTCATATGCCATAAACTTTCTCTTCTTTACCATAACATCTTTGAAGATCTTGACATAATTCGGCATTTGTTCCAAGGCATTCATGAAAGGTATGTTAAATTGTATTTTCTTGAAGATTTCAAGGAATTTAGCAAATTGATCATCTAGTTTCTTTTTATGAAACCTCTGTGGGAAGGGAATCTGTACATCAGTTCTCGGAATTATTGGGGTAGTAGCCGCTTTGGGTTTCTAAATTGGTTTCGGCTCAACCTTTACTACTTTTTTTTACTTTCTTTCCACTGATTCATTCTCAACCTCATGTTCTTGATCGATTGGCATCTTTGGACCCTCATATTCTGCACCACTTCTCAGACGAATGGCTTTGTACTGTTCCCTTGGGTTAACCTCTGTGTCACTCGGGAATTTACCTTTCTGGTGTTTGCCGCCTACTAACGTGGCTATGTGCCACACATGTGTCTCCAAATATTTCAGTCTAGCATTCACATTTGTATTCAATTACGTTACTTGATCCTCGATCCTATCTATCATGGCCTCATCCTTGTTCAATTTTGCTATCATCTCTCCAATGAATGAGGCTAACATCTCCTCTAGAGATGGCTTATTTTTGTCTCCTTCACTTTGACCCTGACTCCATACATTAAAACCTAGGGATGGCTGCAAAATGTTTCTATTGTTTGCGTATGAAAAGTTTTCATGGTTTCACAGCCCCAGATGATAACGTGTAGGTTCCTGGTTGTTCATGTAATTGCTGAAATTCCATTTCCCAACAAAATTTACCTCTTTGTAGGTCCCAAGAGGGTGTAAGTAAGGTTTAGAAGGGGGGTTGAATAAACCTTACCAACTTTTCGATATTAGTCATTTTAAAACTATTACAGAGTTAACACAAACAGCTGTGTCCTTGAGGGACAAATAAGTTGGTTATTCAAATTTAGCCACTCAAAGGACTCGATAGAGTTGTTGATAGAATAACTCAGCTGTTTAACCTTAACTTTAACTTGGTTGTGTTGGTTTTATCAGCGGAAGACTTAACACCCTTTGAATTGCTTTAAGCTTGTTTTAACACTTGATTTAAGCACTTGGTTATTAATCATTTGGATAGCAAATATGAGTTTATCAAATAGATATGATGTAAGTATGCGAAATGTAAATGTCTTTGAAAAATAAATGACACAATTAATTTTTATAGAGGTTCAAGATGGTGTAATTCTTCTAATCCTCTCTTCTCCAACTCCCGGGAGGAATCCACTAAATGTAACAGATCAGTTTACTAAGTGGTTAACGATCTAGAGACAGCCTTGGTCACACAGTTGGCTTGTCTTGACTAAACTTCTTCACAGGCGTAGTGCCTTGTTTCTTGACTCACTTTCTCAAGCTCTTGGATTTGATCACGAAGCCCTCCAATAACTTGATCTTTTGGTTCGACCTTGAACCTTCCTATGATCCTCCTTGGAAAGTAGACCCCTTTTGATTCTTCAAAAGTTTTCTCTTCAACAGATTTGAAGTTGTATTTCCTTCACAGCTTGTGTTGGATCGATTTCCTTCGAGTTTCCGGCTTGAGGATTTGCTTGAATATTCTTGAGAGTATTTGCAGGTTAATAGCTTGAATAATGCTTGATTTCTTTGGTGTACAAGGTGACCTCTTCTCAATGAATTTCCTCAGCCTTTTATAGTGAACTTTTGAAATTTTGCCCGTTGAAGAGATAGGTTGATTTCAAAAGTCACTTAAGATCGTTGGCTTGTCTTTTCTTGGTCCTCAATCTTGAGATGTAGACCCTTTCTCGTATTAAATGAATTTGCAGCTTTTCAGGTTCTGACACGAGGTACAGTGCTTCCCATTGGTTTATTCCTTTTGCACGCTTCTGGGATGAACACTTTAGGACCTGGCAGCATGGAGGTATTACTATTTTAAGTAAAGTTCTTGACTTACGTACAGCAAATCGGACTTATCTTAGTTAACTCCTCTTGGTCACGCTTTTTTCCTGTGACTTGAGTCTGCTCCAATCATTGGATAACTTATTTGTCACTTCAACTTTGGCTTCTTGAGTTGACTTGACTGACTCTTTACACAACTGTTCCACAGCTGATACGCCTTCAGTCGAGTTCTTGACTTTCCTTCTTAGCCATACTCAGCTGTCTCGCAGCAGAGTCTTCACTTCATCTTAAGTTGACTTCTTGTATTTCCAGCGTAGGCGACTTGACTCGGCTTTTCCCATTTCTATCTATTACAATGCAAATTACAAGGAAAATGGGGTGCCAACTTTCTAGTTTAAGTTTTACATGTCATTCATCAAAATCTATGAAATAAATTTCCCAACACTCTTCTTCAACTATTGTTGGTTCCCTCGGAGTCGCTTGCTGCATCACATTCAGTTTCATGCTCAGCATAGAAATTTGCTCGGTTACCATGGTAATTTTATCCTCATCCTGTACTTCTGCCACTCTCTTAATGTTTCATCTTTCAGATGGCCACTGATAACTATTGTTCGTCATCTCCTTCAACAATTCCAGAGCCTCATCCAAATACTTTCCCAATAGTGCACCTTCGGATGAAACATCTATAATGGTTCTGTTGAGACCATTATAAAAGTACTGCACCTGTTGGTAGTCCGGATATCCGTGTTGTGGGTACTTCTTCAATAACTCTTTGAATTTGTCCCACGCTTTGTACAGTGGCTCAAAGTCGAGCTACCTAAACTGAGCAATCTCACTTTTCAACTGCAATATGTTACTTGGAGGGAAGTCTTTCGCTATAAACTTATGACTTAGCTCCATCCAGTTTGCGGCAGGTGGTGTTAATGAAGATAACCATCCCTTAGCCTTATCGCGTCATGAGAATACGAAAAGGCGACAATGAATGGCATCTTTACATACACCATTCATCTTAATTGTATCACAAATTTCCAGGAATTTCGCCAGATGCACATTTCGATCTCTCACCGCTCTCTCCCCAAATTCATTCTGTGACACCATCTTAATCAACACCGGTTTCAGTTCAAATTTGTTTACGTTGATTGGATTGCGTGCAACTCCTCCATACCTGATATTAACTTCTGGCTAAAAGTAATCTCTCACAGCCCGTCTCATAGGTCTATCCACCTCTAAGTTCTATCCATTAACATTAACTGGTGGTATAAATGGATGATCCTCATTGTTCTCATTATTCCCATTATTCCCACGGTTCACCTCTTCTGCCATTACTTTCAACGACCTTATTTTCTTGCTTATTAACTGTTTAGCGATTCTTTCTATCTCCAAATCAATGGGCTCTATTTCAACTTCTGATAAACTCATGATCATACACTATCTGCACTAAACAAGAACAATGTCAATGACTGTAATAGTTATTGCTCCAATAAAGATTGAATAACTTATCAATATATTTTATGTTGAAATTTTCATGCTAGCAACGACGCCAAAAACTTCATCGCTAAAACCTTTTACGCTAAACCACAAGTGTATTGTGTAGTTTATAGATAGTGGCAAGCAAGGTCGTATTCCTCAGGTATTGACTCAAAGCACATAAAGTATAACAATTATAGAACTCCAATTTTTTTGAAGTGTTCATAAAACAAGATGAATTCCTAATTACTTCTTATATTTATGAAACCAAAATATCTAATTACTTAATAATCTTCAAACTTAACTAGAATAAATCAATCAAAAAAATAATCCTAGGACTATGATCTCGACATGATTCATCAATATTAATTCCAATTAGTGTTTCACAATAACAAGTTTCCTTGTATCTATCGGTTTATTCCTAACGTAGTTTATTCCATCTCCCGAAGCAAACAAACCGTAGATCAATATCAACTCCCAAAAGCATAGAGAATTAAAGAAAACCCCCACAAACATCATAAGCCACCGGACTCTACTCTCGTTTATGTTATGAATTTGTTATCTAACTCTAATATTAGAACTCGTCTCCCGAATTATGAACTAACAAATTAAATATGCAAATTATTGGCCAGATAATCTACAAGAAATAAGCCCACGAATTCACAAATAGATAATGAGAAACGATTACTATGAAACAATAAAATTAGAATTAACATCAATCCACAATCTTGATCACGTCCTAGAATCAAAATATTTAGCCTAACATGTTTGTCTTTACATCCATAGACAAATTTATAAACAAAGAGTTAAACATATAATTAAGAATGAAACGAAAAGTTGTAGACTATGATGATGAAACCCCCGTGAGTGGTTTGATCATTCTTTACAATCTCGAACCTACATGCCTTAGTGGTTCATAGCAGTCTCGTGTTGTGCTCTTTGTAGCTGTCTCTTTTCTCTCTAAAGTCTTATTTTTTCTACCAGATGTGTTATATCTGACTTTAGGATTTAGTCTCTGTTTCATAGTTGCCTTATGGGATCCCCTTTTCAGTCCTCGCGAAATAAAGAATTAAAATCCGCCAAACGTCGCATTTCATACAACCAGGTCGTGTAAATTGCTCCCAGTCTTTATAAGTTGCAAGTTTCAATGCACACAGTCGTGTGCTTGGACACAACCTACCCTTGTAATCTGCAACTAGTACATTTGTCTTCGCACATGCACATGGTCATGTTCTTGGACACGGTCCGGTCGTGTGATCTTGTATCCCTTGTTTTCTTCCCGTCTTTGTTTGTCCCTTGGCTTTTGACATTCCGGTCCCTGTCATTCTACTGATATTCTTCAAATTCGGCTCTGATTCTTTCAAAAGTGCACAAGAATATGCAATATCACGCCCAACAAGAGAAACCAACCTAAACATATTTAATATACATGCAAATGTGTCAATTATATACCAAAATTACCTCCAAGCTCATGCATATTTACATCTTATCAAAAGTCTTCTGCTCTAAGCCTGTAGGTTGATCTACATAAACTTCTTCCTCCAATAATCCATAAAGGAATGCACTCTTCACATTCATTTGATAGAATGTGAAGTTCGTGTGAGCAGCATAGGCAAGAAATATTCTGATTGCTTCAAGTCTTGCAACAGGAGCAAATATTTCATCAAAGTTGTAGGTCCCAAGAGATGTGAGTAAAATCTAGAAGGGGAGGGTAAAATCATAGTTTTACTAAAAAAATAACTAAATATTTTGAAAGACAGTTGTGTTAAGCTTCAGCAGAAGAGTTAACCACTCAAATGCAGACTCACGACAGCTATTGATAGAGTAACTCAACTAAATGAAGTTAACTTAGAATTCAATTTTCTTGATATACAGTGGAAGTCTTACACCCCTTTTAAACTTAGTTTATCAAAACCTGTACTTTTGGATTGGTTATTATCAGTTGGATAGCAAATATAACAAATAAATAAATTTGCCGAAGTGGAATGCAGAATTTATAGTGGTTCGAGGATGGGGTAATTCATCTACTCTATTCTTCTCCAACTATAGGAGGAATCCACTAATGTAACAGTAACTTTGTTACAAATGTACAACAGTCCAAGATAGCTTTGATCACATAGACAACTACTCTTCTAGGGACTCAGCTCTTCGCTGCCTCACTACTTCAGCTCTTCAAATCTTCAAGAATTGACCACACAACTTTCCTTCAGATCTGAATCTAGTTCGACCTTGAACCTCAATATATTACCTTCACTTCTTCGAAATATAAACCCTTTTGATTTTTCAAATGATTTTCCCTTCAACTTTGAAGAACAACTTCTATCTTCCATGTGAATGTGTAGGATAAATTATCTTTGAATCAGTCTTGAGGATATGAGAAATTTTGCTTGAGAGAGTATTTCCAGATATAGCTTAAATGCTTGTAAGTTTTGTGTCTTGCTTCGAATAATTTCTCTCTTAGTTTTCTCTGAAAATTTCTCATCCTTTTAAAATAAATAAGCATTCAAATTTTGTCCATTTAAGAGATAAAAAAATTTCAAACCTTATTTTTTGCTCGTTGTCTTGTCTTGTTTCTGCAGCTTTGATGTTGACCCAACCTTTGAAATATGGTACTTGCAGGCTCCTGAAAAAGGTTCAGAGTTTTGTAGGCTTCTCATGAGCTCAAGCTTTTTGCACTCTTTTAGCAAGAACACTTTAAGGTTGCGTCTTTCTCCATTATCAAAACATGTAAGTCTTTGACTTTCAACACAACGGACTCCTTCAGTTGTCTCTGTGTCTTTCAGCTGTTTACCCCTTATGTTGAGTCATCTCAATCATTCCTTGGTTGACTATGCTCTAAGTTTTGTGAAAGACTTAGCTGATGTACTTGACTGAAGGTCTTCTGATCCACTCAACTACGACTCAGCTGATTCTTCTCTACATTCTTCGGCAAGTCTTCTGCATACTTCTACTTAGCTACTAATTGACTCAACTAATTTATCTAACTATTACATAGTAGAATTTACATATAGAAATGTGGTATGCCAACTTTCTAATACAAAGTTTTTAAGCATCATCAATATCTATACAATGAATTTCCTAACAATCTCTCCTTTTTTGATTATGCCGAAACTCTCCTACAACTTCATGTGCCATAAAATAAAGAATTGAAAATGAATATTTGAAATTTTATTCAAGTATATTCAGGCACGTATATTGTTGTATGTATATTACAAGTACATTGTAAAAAAATAAAAAACAAAATTTTCTGACAACTATCTTCTCATCTTCTCTGTTGTCTTCTTTGAACTTCCTTCTTTTTTCAGCTTCTTCAAGTTTGAATCTTCTTGCCATTTCACTGGCTCTTTGTTCATCTTCTCTATGTTGATATTCACGAAGACCTAACCAATATGGCACATCACGGTGTAGCGGATTGTAAAATGCAATTATGCTTGCTCTTCCTCTTCCTCGTCCTCTTTCGGAACTTCTTCCACTCTCAACACTTCCTCCCCCTACTTGGTTGTCTCCTCTGGGAACTTGGCTACTGAGTGTTTGACTCTTAAAATCTGCTGACTCTTGGTTTTCTATCCTTGAGTTGGCTGCTTCCTAGTCTCTTCAATATCTTTCAAGCCCTTTGCCCGGTACAAGTCCCAAACCTCAACAATCTCCATCATCGAATAATAACCTTTAGATAACGGAGTGTCAAACTCTTCATTCATACGCTTTTCCTAGGGAAGTGACCCTACTGGCAGTGTTGTTTCTCTAGGGAGCAACCCTGCTGGAGGACCACCGTATTGTTTCTTCAGCTTCTCAATCCTCTCCTCCTGATTTTTGTCAAACTTGGCAATTTCTTCATTTTCTTCAACTAACAAAGAGTGTGGGAGTTGAGACACACTAGAGGTAGTGCCTTTGCCTTTGATTGAAGGTTAAGCTTCAATTGAGTCATTGAATCATTTGCTTTGTGTTTGAGCCGATTTCGATCATTGCCTCTACATTGAAGAGAACTTCTCTTTCCATTGCTTCCATATATTCAAGCTTCTTTTATATATTCATTTAGAGCAACTCTATGTCACTTTTATGACTTGTTTCCATCTGATCCATATGATCTCGCTGGGCGTTTCCAGCAGCTTAATGTATAACTGACGAAAATATCCCACTTACTCTCTTCGAAGAACCTTGGTCCGAGAGGTCCATTATTTAATTTTGAGAACTGTGCCATGGATGTCACCAGAATTTGTAATCATTGCATCATGATTATCAATCAATCCGCACAAGTCAACGAAGCTGCGTTCCAATTCTTACATTTCCCCGAACATAAAATAAAAGACTTTGCGAAAATCTATGGCATGTTCACTAGTCTTTTCTCGAAGGAATTCAAACTATTTTTCATACGAAACTATTTCCATTTTATCAGGAACATGAAGATGTTCAGCTTCGACTCAAACTTGGAACCTTTCATCATCGGACTCCTCTAGGGGGATTTATTCGCAAAATTCAAATGGATCATGCCCATCATGCCCACAGCATCAATAGGATCTGAGGAAGGTCCCACTTCTCCTTCAAGAACCCTTGCCTCTTATCCCTGACCAATAGCTCTTTGTGCTTCAACTATCTTAACAGCTTCACTGGCAGTAGTGTTAACTTCCTTTTGAGTAATCGGGGCATCAGCTGTCTGAATAGCCTCATTTGCAGGAGATCTTGCAGGTTGAGGAGGGGGATCAACCAACACAAACCTCATTTTGGTGTATTTCATATTATCCTCTGGATCAGAGGCCTCTTTGTTGGATTCAGCTGATTCACTGGCGTCCATTTCTTCAGCTATGTCTAAATACTCTGCCTCTGATTCAATCTTTGTCAGAGCATCTATTTTCATTGGCTCAATTGATTCAGATTTTGGGACTACTATTTGCGCATCACCAGTCACCCCAACATTTCCCCTAGCAGCCTCAACTGCTGAAGGGGTTTGGACAATCCCTACAGTAGACTTAACTACTAATGGGTTTTCTACGAATGTGGCATCCTTAGTAGTCTCATCCTTTGGGGTTGCACTTTTAGTGCCAACAACAGTCTCAACTATTGTGGCTTCAAGTCCACTTCCAACATGTGCCTCAGTTACAGTAGTCTCAGCCGCTGTAACTTCATTGGTCTTTAGAGAACTTTCCACAATTTCTCCATTGCCTCCTAACTTCAAAAGTTCTTGCTCACATGCAACCCTTTTAGGAATATCAGATAGGATATGGGTTGCATTGTGCTCAGTTTCCCCCTCAGCTGGCTCACCAGCTGACTGATTTTGAATTGAGTTGAGCTCAACTGTCACAGGGGACTTGGTTGTTTCTCTTAAATGCTTAGCTAATTTTGTCTCTATTGTCTCAACAATAGTTTTAGTGTGTGGCTCAGCTGGGTTCCCCTCTGGCATATTTTCATCTAAATTAACTACTTCCACGCCAGCTTCATTTCCATCTCCCTGGTTTTCAATTTCCTCGTGAGAGTGAGCTACTGATGACAGAGCAATTGGTGTCTCTTACCACTTCATCAATAATAAGGGTGGGGGATGATGGTTCCTTAGCCCAGACAACTGAGCTCTCTCAGCCATCTCACGGGGTTTTCTGAGTGCTTGTCTTAACTATGTAGCCTCAATTGCATCAGCCCGTTCAACCTCTTCTTCATCACTGTTGTAGTTAGGAAGAAGCACAACTGATTCCCCAAAGAGACACTTGTGGGTCTCATTTGTGCTCTTCCCTTTGGCTCTTTCCTTCTCCTTCTGAGTTTGTTTCTTTTCAAGGATAATGTTGGTCGAGTATTTGTCACCCAAAGCCTGAGCCACTGAGGCATCCTGCAGAAAGTTCAAAAGCCATTATTCTTCCTCGATCATTTCCTCCATATGTACAACTTGGGCTCGATATCAGGGTAGACTGGGAATTCAGATCCTTCAGGAGCATCATCCTCTTCTCTTACAACAACTTCTCAAGCTTGTGGCCTTACCTCCACAACAGGTTCAAGTGTGGTCTCAACAGCTGCCTTTTCAATTACCATCGCAGCTGTATCCTCAACCCTGAATTCTTCTGTCTCAGTTGCTACTTTCTTCATAACAGCTGATTTAACTACAACTCTTTCAATGACAGGAGCAGCTGCAGCAGGTTACCTTTCCTGATTCCTCTTAGAGCGCCTCTCCAAGGGAATTTCTATCGATTCGGTCTCTTCAGAATCCTCAGCTTCAAACTGTATAGCTTATTCGTTTAGCTCGTCCCTCAGCCCTCTCTTAAGCTGGGTTTTCTGCTTCTTCATAACTGCCTTGCAGGGAGCAACTGTTCTTCTCTTCTTTGGAATAGCTGGGGCAGGAGCAAGAGCATATGTCTCTTCAATAGGGGTACTTCCAGTAGTTTCTCCTCTGAAGCACCCTTCTTCTTTGTGTATGCTTTCTTAAGCGACTCACAAATTTCCCTTGAAAGAGTCTCTTATTCACATGAAATGCCTTTCTTTTTCTCAACAAATCCCTTCTTTTCCAAAGAAATACCCAATGACTATTCCATTGCCAAGGGCGTTCTTAAACTTTCTTTCAGCTACTTCGACATTTGTACATTTTGACATAGCTTATCAAATGTACTCGCTCCAGTTTACTTCTAGCTCTTCCATAATGGCTGCCATTATAGTCAACTTTGTCTGGGACAACTGATTGTAAGAGCAAAATTTGATATCCATGCATTTGGCTACCACATCCATCAACTTGTGGTATTCTTCTTTGATAACAACCTTTGTAGCTGATGGATTGTACTTGGTCGCAGCTTCCTCAATAACAATTTTCTTCCAGATCTTCATGAAGTCGAACTCATAATCTTTCATCTCCTTGAGTCCACTGCTAGGAAGGTGAAGCAGCTCACTCAAGTCCATTGCAGCTAACTTGACTTCCTTTCCATTCACAAAAGAATGGGTTCCATCATCATGAACATAGGCGTTCACATAGAACATAGCCACTTCTTCCGGAAATGTTTGTGGCATAGGCAATGTAAGAAACCTCAACAAACTTGGTTTCTCCAAGTGCTTGACGATCTTCTTCGCCCTTTCCTGATCTGTAGACTACTTAACCAATCCCTTGTCATCGATGAGTGCACAAGAGTACAATTTTTTAGACAATTTGCAAAATCCAGAGCAGGGCTCAAACCTTTCTTTGGTGCCATGGTGAATCTTCGAGCTTTTGAAACTTCAAACTAGGTTTTTCTTTTGCAAAGAGTTTTTGGAATTTTTAGACAGTTTGAATGTAGTGTGAAGAGAGAGAAATTGATTTTTTGATATATATGAGATGTGAAGAGACATTTTTGGGATCGTGCAAATTTGAATTTTAATCAACGGTTGAGATTGATCCATAAAGTTGCTTTAATTTCCCCGCATTAAATGCCCACAACATTTATGGCCAATCATAGGTTTCCAATCGCAACCTTTACTGTGTCTTATTTAATGATGCTGACATCATCTCAAAACATTCCCACTTTAAGGAAAATAACCACATTGTCTCTTAGCCAATAAATCTGTCTGCTGACTCATTTTGGCTTCCTTGAAACTGCTTCTCTCTTAAGTCTGATGATAAGACTCAGTTGTTCAGTTGACTTCACTCAGTTGATCATCCAATTTGGCTAATTTTAGTCAGTTGAAAGAGTAAAACTCTTCTGAAATACTATTCCTTTGCTTCTTACTCTGCTGAATGAGTCTTCTGAGCTTACTAACACAACTCAATCAATACAAGCTCATTCTTTAATTCTTCAAACCTTGATTCACATAAGGGTTTTGTGAATATAACAGTTAACTGCTTCTCAGTTAACACATATTCCATTGTGATGTCTTTCTTTTCAACATGATCTTTGAGAAAATGATATATGGCATCAATGTGCTTTGTTCTTGAGTCCATACTAGATTCTGAGTAATTGTACTAACACTTGTGTTATCACACATAATTGGAATTTCCTTTTCTTCAATATCATAGTCTCGTAGCTGTTGTCTCATCTATAAGATCAAGGCTGTACAAAATTTGCCGCAAAGAATGTACTCATTCAAATTTGTTGATGTAGCTATTGAATTTTGTTTCTTGTCAAACCAACAAACCAATCTATTTCCATGCAGTTGACATGTACTAGATGTACTCTTCATGTCAACTCTACATCTAGCACAATTTGAATATGAATAACCAATCAATTTCAAGCCTCCTTCCTTAGGATACCATAATCTAACTTCTTGGCATCCTTTCAAATATCTCAATATTTATTTGTTGTTGTCATATGAATTTCTTTAGGAGCACATTGAAACCTTGCACATACACCAACTGCAAAGGTGATGTCAGGTATGCTGGCTGTCAAATAGAGCAATGATCCAATGAGTGATATATATCTTGTCTGATCCACTGGTTTGCCTTCTGCATCCATATCAATTTTGATTAAAGTGTTCATTGGAATCTTTACAGATGACTTCTCTTCCATACCAAACTTCTTCATCAAATCTCTGGTATACTTGGTTTGGCATATGAAGGTTCCATCCTTCATTTGCTTTACTAGAAGTCTTAGAAAAAAAATTAAGTATCCTATCATGCTCATTTCAAACTTTCCTTGCATTAGTTTTGGAGAATTTATCACAAAGCTCTTTGTTTGTGGATCCAAAAATGATATCATCTACATAGATTTGAACAAGTGAGACTCTCTCTCCATCTTGAATTCTAAAAAGCGTCCTATCAACTTTTCATTTAGTAAATCCATTGTTTATTAGGAATTGAGACAATGTTTCATACTATGCTCTTGGTGCTTGTTTCAATCCATAAATTGCTTTCTTGAGCTTGTACTCAAAACCTGGAGGTTATTCCACATAGACTTCTTCTTCCAAAAGTCCATTTAGAAATGCACTCTTCACATCCATCTCATAAACTGTGAAGTTCTTATGTGCAGCATAAGCAAGAAACATCCTTATTGCTTCCAATCTGGCAAGAGTTGCAAATGTTTCATCAAATCTATACCTTCTTCTTGGTAATACCCTTTGGCTACCAATCTTGCCTTGTTTCTTACAACAGACCCTTCATTATTCATCTTGTTTCTGAATACCCACTTTGTACCAATGACATTTTGGTGAGTAGGCCTTTGAACCAATTCCCCAACTTTGTTCCTTTCAAATTGATTTAGCTCTTCTTGCATAGCTAGAATCCAATGTGTATCAACCAATGCCTCTGACACATCTTTTAGTTCAATATGAGATATAAAATAAGTGAACATTGCTTCATGCTGAGTTCTGGATCTTGTTCTTACTCCTTCTCTGACATCTCCAATCACTAACTCAGTGGATGGTCTCTCAGCCATCTCATATCTGGTTGGAGTAAGTTAGTTGAGTTGATTCTTCTTGCAGCTAAGTTGTCTTGAACAACTTCTCTTGATTATCTTCATACAACATCTTTCCAGCTCTCTTTGAGATTCAGCTAACTCATCCTCATTTGTATCAAGTCTTCTGGGAGCTGTCTCAGTATAAGGACTCTTCTGAATAGCTGGTTGATTCATCTTTTCAGCTAACTCATCATTGTCTTCTCCATTGACATTACGTTCATAAAAGACCACATGAATAGATCTTTTGTAACCATTTTCTTTTTATTCATCACTCTAAATGTTTTTCTCTCAACTGAATTTCCAAAAAGGATACCTTTATCAGCCTTAGCATCAAATGCCTTCAGATTAAATTTGCCATTATTATGAATAAAGCATTTACTTCCAAAAATGTGAAAATATCCCACATTTGGCTTTCTTCCAGTCCAAATATCATATGGGGTTTTGGACAATTGTCTATTTATCATACATATGTTTTGAATATAACAGGATGTGTTGATTACTTCAGCACAAAATCTATTTGCCAATGCAGCTTCAGCTAACACGGTCTTTGCAGCTTTTTTAAGTGTTTTATATCTCTTTTTAGCCATTCCATTCTGGTGAGGAGTTCTTGCAGTTGATAACTCATGAGCAATTCCATTTTCCACACAATACTAAGCTATAATCCAATTGGCAAACTCAATTCTCCGTCAAATCTTATAGTTATAATGGATTGACTTTTCTCATCTTGAACTCTCTTCATCAGCTGAGGAAGCTTTTGCAAACTTTCCTTCTTTTTACACATAAAGATGGTCAATGTGTATCTTGAATAATCATCTAACACCACAAGGGTGTATTTCTTCCAACTTATGCTAGTTGGTTCCACTGGTCCAAATAGATCGATATGCTACAGATGCAAAATCCTTGTTGAAGAAAGACTTGGCTTTTCTTTGAAAGATGATTTGATTTGCTTTCCCTTCTGAAATGCATCACAGATACTTTCCTTCTTGTACACTGAGTCTGGCAAGCCTTCAACCAAATGACTGCTTGCAAGCTTGTTGATAGTCTTGAAATTCAGCTGACTCAGCTTCTTGTGCCACAATCAACTTGTTTCAGCTGTGCTCTTTGCCAAGAAACATGTGTTTGGTATAACAGTAGACCAATCCACTACATACATATTCTTCTTTCTCATTCCTGATAGCACGATTTCATCTGTTCAGCATCTTTGATCTGACAGATCCCCATATTAATTCCATCCATTTATCCCTTATCACATAGTTAGCTGATACTTAGCAAATTGAAATTCAGCCCTTCAACATAAGCAACATCTGTGATCTCTAATCCATTTTTTTCGATGGATCCAATGCCTTTAATCTCCCCTGGAGCTTCATTTCTTTCGAGTATGACTTTGGCTCCTCTTGATCCCTTAAAGTTTGATAAATTCATTTTATTCGCTGTCATATGTCTAGAAAAGCCACTATCCATGTACTAGGTTCCTTGGCACTCTGCTGTTCCTTGGACCTAAAATCAAGGAAATCAAACTTTAGGCACCCATATTTGTTTGGGTCCTGAGGGGTTAGCACTATAAGGTGTTCTTTCCAACCAGCTTATAGCCAAAAGATCTGACTGTAAGGGGTTGCCACATATCAGTTCCATAATCATAATGAATTTTAGCTAATTTTTTGGTGCTTTTAGTACATACAATTATCTATTTTTTCTGCATGTTTTTGTATACATCTGTGTGTTTGCTTTTATGTGAAAATACGGAATCTTTTGTGCATGATATGCATTATGTTTGGGTGCATATGTGTCTTGATTTGTTTGCCTTGGGAATGACCTCTAATGATTTTTAGGTCTTTGCCACTTGGCATGTTTCCTTTCGGACTCTGCTGATATTTAATTGGTGGATTCCAATGAGCTTGAGTAATATAATTTCTACCATTCCCTTCATATGATTTCTTATGTTGAAACTTATGTGGTCTTTGGTAGATCTGCTTGACTTTCTGAGAATATTTCTGTTTAGAGTCTATTGATGAACCTTTTCTACGAATTTTGTTTGGTGTGTGCTTTTCAAAGATACTCAATCAACTGGCTGCTTTCGTTTGCCTTTATAACCAAGGCCAACATGTGTGTGCTTGTGATTATATGCAGGTGCAACATATGGTGTTTTATATTTTTAAACTCCCCCATTACTTGATGATCCTTTTTCTAAATTCACTCTTGGAGTTTTAGCATTTACAAAGGAATTGAATCCTAAGCCTACTTTATCTCGCAATCTCATTCAATCATCATCATCAACTCATCCAATGTTTTAGATGATTTCTTTGAGTGATGCAATCACACTTTTGAGTTCTTGTTCCCTCTTTTCTTTTGCAGCAATGTCCGCTTTGAGCTTTGTTATCTCAGTATTTAGCTCCTTGTTTTCATCAGCTATGTGACTTACAGTAATAAGCTCTTCAGTCAACGGTGAGTTTTGGCTTTTGAGTTGGTTATTTCCTCATTTAAAAGTGTGTGTGAGGATTTAATTTGCTCAAAATATTTCATCATTTTTCCTAATGAATCATAAAGATCAATGGGTGATGATGTGTGTATGTCATGATCACTATCATCGGAATTTGAATCAGATGAGTTAGAGTTTACCGCATCTTCTTGTTCTTTGGCCATTAGACTAATCAATGCCTCTTCTTCAGCATCAGATGAGTAGTCAACTTCACTACTGTTTGACTCAACTATCTCCTTGCACTTGGATATCTCAGATTATGCAACCATCGTTGCTTTCTTTCTTGTCTTCTTTCCCTGAAGACTTTCTTTTCTTCATCATTTTTGTAATTGTTGGCTGGTGCGTAAGGACAGTCAACTGCAAAGTGACCTGGTTCTTGAATCTCTTGACCATCAAAGCAATTTTCCCTTTGTCAATGATGTCTTTGGAATCAGTTGACTTGGATTCTCTAGCCAACAGTGCAACTATCTTTGGTGCAGCTATCTCATTTTTCTCTTAAGCTCGAATTCATAAGCCTTCAAATCAGATAATAGCTCATGGTTTGATATCTTGGTCAAATCCATGGAATCTCTTAGAACCATCACTCTCATTTCCCACTGAGTTGGGAGTGCTCTCAGAATCTTCATACACATTTCCTTCTGTGTATACTCTTTGCCTAAAGCAGACAACTCGTTTGTGATTTTTGTAAACCTTACATCCAGTTGATCTAATGACTCTCCAATCATCATCTTGAAATTCTCGAACTTTTGAACTGCAACTGTAAGCTTGTTCTCTTTTATCTGCTCTAGGCCTTCATTGATAAGAGTCAGCTTTTCCCAAATTTCGTTGGCTATCCTGCAAGATTTAACTTTATTAAACATGGCTTTAACTAAAGTTTTATATAATATATCTTTGGCTCAATCTTCTTACACTCATTCAACAAGAATGCTTAAGGTTGCAGGTCTGTCTCCATTACCAAAACGGGTAAGTCCTTGACTTTCAATACAATGGACTTCTTCAGTTGTCTTTGAGTCCTTCAGCTGCTTTACCCTTTTAGTTGAGTCATCTCCATCATTCCTTGGTTGACTCTGCTATAAGTCTTCTAAAAGACTTAGCTGATGTACTTGACTGAAGGTCTTCTGATCTACTAAGCTGCGACTTAGTTGATTCTTCTCTGTGTTCTTCAGCGAGTCTTCTGCATACTTCTACTTAGCTGTTAATTGACTCAGCTAATTTATCTAACTATTACATAGTAGAATTTACATACAGGATTGGGGTATGCCAACTTTCTAATACAAAGTTTTCTAAGCATCATGAAAATCTATACAATAAATTTCCTAACAAAAGTGTATTCCTTCTTCTTGGTAATACCCTTCGGCTACCAATCTTGCCTTGTTTCTGACAACAATTCCTTCTTCATTCACCTTGTTTCTAAATACCCACTTTGTTCCAATAACATTTTGGTGAGTACGAATTTGAACCAATTCCAATACTTTGTTTCTTTCAAACTAATTTAACTCTTCTTGCATGGGTAGGATCCAGTGTATGACGTGTAGAGCTTCTAATACATCTTTTAGTTCATTTGAGAAATGAAACAAGCAAACATAACTTCATGCTGAGTTCTTAATCTTGTTCTTACTCTCTTACATTACCAATGATTAACTCAGGTGGATGGTCTCTCAGCTAACACATCTGGTTGGAGTAAATCTGCTGGATTGTTTTGATTAGCAGCTAAGTTGTCTTGAATAGCTTCTCCTTGATCATCAGTATTCAACTACAACCTTTCCAGCTCACTTTGAGATTCTGCTAAATCATCTTCATCAGGGTCGAGTTTTAGGAGTTGTCTCTATGTAAGGACTCTTCTGAATAGTTGGCTAATTCATCTTTTCAGCTAACTCATCAATGTTGTCTGTACCGACATTGGGTTCATCAAATACAATATGTATTGACTCTTCTGTGATCGTAGTCCTTTTCCTAAACACTCTAAATGCTTTGCTTTTAGATGATTATCCAAGAAATATCCCCTCATCTATTTTAGCATCAAAAGCTTTCATATTATCCTTCCCATTCTTATAAATAAAGCATTTGCTTCCAAAATTATAGAAGTATCCAATATTTGGCTTTCTTTCTATCCAAATTTCATAGGGGTATTGGACAGTTGCCTGTTCATCATACATCTATTCGAGTATAGAAGTTGTGTTGATGGCTTAATCCCAATATCTTTTAGGCAACCCAGCTTCAACTAATAATGTTCTGGCAGCTTTCTTTGAGTGTTCTGTTCCTTCTTTGAGCTACTCCATTCTGATGTGGAGTTCTTGCAGTTGATAAACTCATGAGCAAACCGTTTTTTTGCACAATATTGGGATATAATCCCATTTACAAACTATGTTCCTCTGTCTAATCTTATCTTGATGATGGATTGACTCTTTTGATTATGAAATTTCTTCATGAGCAGAGGAAGCCTTTGCAATGTTCCCTTCTTTTTACACGTAAAAATGATCTATGTATATCTTCAATAATCATCCAAAACCAGTAAGGTATATTTATTTCCACTTATGTTTGTTGGCTTAACTAAGTCCATATGCAGCAAATATAAAATCATTGTTGATGAATGATTTGTCTTCTCTTTGAATGATGATTTGATTTGCTTTTCCTTCTGACAAGCATCACAAATACTTTCCTTTTTGTGCACAGGATTTGGTAATCCTTCAACCATATGACTTCTTGCAAGCTTGTTGATAGTATTGAGATTCTGATGACTCAGCTTTTTGTGCCACAACCAACTTGCTTTAGCTATGCTTTTGGCTAGCTGGCATGTGCTTGGAGTAGCAGTTGACTAGCCTACCTCATGCATATTCTTCTTTCTAATCCTAGATATCACAATTTCATTAGTTTCTGCAAATTTAATTTTACATATCCCCATGTTGAAACCAACATCACAACCTTTGTCACAGAGTTGGCTGATACTCAACATATTGAAGTTTAAGCCTTCAACATAGGCAACATCTTTGATTTCAAAGCATTTTTCTTAATTGTCCCATTGCCTTTGATTTCCCCTAGAGCTTCATTTCCTCCAAATACAAATTTAGCTCATTTCTCTTCCTTGAAATTTTTCAAACTGCTTCTATTTCGAGTCATGTGTCTGGAACAGCCACTATCCATGTATCAGGTTCCTTGGCACTCAATTGTTCCCTGAACCAACAATCAAGGAAATCAAACTTTAGGAACCCATACCTATGTGTCCTGAAATGTTAACATTATATAGTGATCCAACCAACTTATAGCCAAATGATTTAGCTCTAAGAGGTTGCCGCCTTTCAGTTTTATAATCATAATGAATTTTAGCAAACAGTTTGGATGGATTTGCTATATACAACTGTCTCTTTTGTTTGTATGTTTAAATGTGTGTGTTACTGTTGGCATACTTGTGATAGTGTTGAGAATGTTGTGTCTCTATGTGCATATTGTCTAGGTGCATGAATGTGTTGATATGCATACCTAGAGAACAACCTATATTGGATCTTAGGTTTTTGCCAATGTGGCTTGTTTCCTTTGGGAGTCTTCTGATATTTCATGGGTAGGTTCCAATCAGCTTGTGTTGGGTATTTTCTACAATTCTCATCATTTTTTATCTTTATTTGAAAGTTTGGGGCTTTTGGTAGTTCTATTTTGATTTAACGAAATACTTCCTGTTAGGAGTCTGCTGATAGACTCTTCTGAATTTAATTTCAGCAGTCTTATCTATAGGTCCCAAGGGGTGTGAGTTAAGTCTAGAATGGGAGGTTGAATAGACTTAACCAATTTTTCAATTTTAACAATATTTAGAGTTTACACAAGAAAATAGCTAAGTCTCTTGGGAGACAGCTCGGTCAAACTTCAGCATGAGAGTTAACTACTCAACAGACTCTGAGAGAGTTGTTAATAGAGTAATTCAGCTGAATGAAGTTAGCTTTTACAAATTCAGTTTTCTTGGTTTTTACATCGGAAGTCTTTACACCCTTTTTGAAGATTTATTGTGAACACTTATTTTTAGGCTTGTTATTATCAGTTGGATAGCAAATATAAGCAGGTAAGTAAACTGTAGAATTTAAATGAAGAATATAAAATGACACATTAATTTATAGTGGTTCGAGGATTAGGTAATTTCTCTACAACACTATTCTCCTACTTCATGAGGAATACACTAAGTTAACAGTGACTTCGTTACAATAGTAGAAACAGTCTGAGCAAGCCTTGATCACACACAATTGGCTTCACTCCTGTGACTCGGCTCTTCGCAAGGCAGCTGCCTCACTACTTTAGCTCTTCAAATCTTTTGGACTTGATCACTTAGCCCTCCTTCATATTTAAACCAAGTTCGAACTAGAACCTCACTAAACATCCTTCACTTCTTGGAAGAACAGACCCCTTTGTCTTTAAAACAAATTTTCCTCTTCCACTTGAAGGATAACTTCTATCTTCCATAAGGTTGTGTTGGATAAAATCACTTCGAATGTAGGCCTGAGAATTGTAAGAATTTCTTGCTTGAGAGAGTATTGCAGATTGCTTATATGCTCAATTTCATGTTTGAATTTTTGCTCTCTTCTTTGTCATATGTCTCTCTCTGAAAATTCCTCAGCCTCTTAGAGTGAGAGTTTGAAATTTGTCCGTTGAAGAGATAGACAAATTCAAACTTACATTTCTTATTTGTTGGCCTGTCATGTTCTTGCAGCATTTGATGTTGACCCAACTTTTGTATTTAGTACCTGCAGGTGTCTCAAAAGAACCAGATTTCTGCAAGCGTTTCATTGGTTCCTACAACTTGCACTCTTTCAACAAGGCAACTTTAGGGTTGCAAGTCTGCCTCCTTACCAAAATGGGTAAGTCTTTGACTTTCTTCACTATGGACTTCTTCAGCTTTCTTGAAGTCCTTCAGCTGCTTTACCCCATGAGTTAAGTCTCTTCATTCATTTCTTGGATGGCTCTGTTGTAAGTCTTCTAAAAGACACAACTGACATACTTGACTGAAGATCTTCTTGACTACTTAGCTGCGACTCAGCTGAATCATCTCTGCATTCTTCAGCAAGTCTTCTGCATCTTCAACTTAACTGCTTGATGACTCAGCTAATTTTCTAACTATTACAAAGTTGAAATTACACACATAAATTAGGCTGCCAACATTCTAATACTAAATTTTCGAATCATCATCAAAATCTACAAAAAATTTCCTGACATTGTCTGTGTACTTAGCTAGCTTCTTTCCTTTGCCTTTATATCCAAGGTCAGCATGTGCATGTGTTTGGTGATATGTGGGTGCAATATATGGTGTATTAGTCTTTTTGTTTCCCTTATTGCTTGAGGAGCCTTTCTCTAAGATCACTCAGGGAGTTTGTGCACTCATAAAAAAGTTAACGCGTAATCCATATTTGTCTCCAATTTATTTTTGTATCGTCCTCAATTCATATAATGTTTTAGATGATTTGCTGAGTGATGCAATTAAATTTTTGACTTCATGTTCTCTCTTTTCTCTAGCAGAACACTCTGCTTTGACCTTTTTAATTTCCACTCTCAACTCTTTATTCTCATTAGCTAAGTGACTTAGAGCACTCAGCTCTTCAGTCAGCTGTGAGTTTTTGCATTTGAGTTAGATGTTTTTCTCATTTAGAAGTGTGTGAGGATTTCATGTGCATGAAATGTTTCATCATTTTGCCTAATGAATCATAAAGATCAATGGGTGATGATGTGTGTGTCATGATCACTATCATCACAATCAGAATCAGATGAGTTAGGGATTACCTCATGTTCTTGTTCTTTTACCATGAGACATATTAATGCATCTTCTTCAGTATCAGATGAGTAGTTAACTTCACTGATGTCTGACTCTTCTGCATTTTTGCACTTGGCTATTTTAGTCTCAGCCATCATGGCCATCTTTCTTTCTTTTCTTCTTTCTCTGAAGAACTTTTTCTCTTCTTCATTCCTATACTTGTTGACTGGTGGATAAGGACAATCAACTGCAAAGTGACCTGGCTGTCTTCAATCCCAGCACAAGTCTTATGCCTTTTTCTCCGCTCTTTTGGGTGTTCTTTCCTCTTTTACCTTAAAGGGAACTAAATACCTTCTTGAGGAATCTCCTTTATTCCTTTGATAGTTTTTCTTAAAAAAATTATTGAATCGTTAAACCATTGATGCAATTCGTTCCTTGTCTGATATCTTTTGAGTCTGCTGATTTAGACTCATATTTTATCAAGGCAGTAGTCTTGGGGGCAACAATCTCATCCAACAATTTCCTCTTGAGCTCAAATCTATAGGCCTTCAAATCTGAGAAAAGTTCATGATTTGACATTTTTGTGAGGTCCATTGAGTTCCTCATTTCCATGACCTTAATTTCCCACTCAGCTCGTAGGGCTCTACGGATCTTCATACACATTTTGTTTTGTCTATAATCCTTTCCAAGAGCTGATAACTAATTAATTTTGTCTGTGAACATTGCATCTAGATGGTCCAATGATTCTCCAGACATCATCTTTGAAGTTCTCAAACCTCTGCACCGCCACTGTGAACTTGTTTTCTCTAATCTGCTCCATTCCTTCACAGATTAGGGTCAACTTATCCCATATTTCTTTTGTTATTTTACATGATTTAGCCTTGTTGAACATGGCCTTGTCAAACGTTTTGTACAGTATATCATTGGCTACATTATCCAAGTTATGTCTCTTTCCATCCTCATTCGTCCACTCATTCCTTGGTTTGTCAATCTAAACTGCCCCAACAACAACATATCTTGTAGCCATTGCTCTTGCTATAACTGTGTTCAGCTTTGTGATATTGATGAAGCCATCTTCGATGACAAACCACATTTTATCACGTAGCGCAGAGATAGGTGTCTGCATATGTATTTTCTAGTCAAATTCTTCAATGGAAAACATAGGAATATGAGTTAGATTTGCTTCCATTATAATAACTCTTTAAAAGATTGGAAAACCAAATGTGATGATAGTTTTGAGAAAGAAGATCTAGTTCAAGAACAAAGAAAGATTCTTTGAACCAACCATCCTGATACCACTTGTAAGTCCACATGGTTTCAGGTAAAGTCTAGATGGGGTGGTTGAATAGACTTTACAATTTTTCGATTTTACAAAACAGAGTTTAAAGAAAACAATTAAATCCTTTCAGAAAGTCGGGTTGATGTTCAGGGAAGAGTTGACCACTCAAAAGTTCTCTTGGAAGAGCTGTTGATAGAGTAACTCAGCTGAAGAATGTCAACTGCTTAGAAAATCAGTTTTGTTTTAAGTTAGCGGAAGACTTAAGCCCTTGTGATCAACACATAGTATTCTTAGGGAATTATAATGCATATTTTGATAGCAAATAAAACAATATAATATAAGGTTGCAGAAATGTAAATGCAAGAATATAAAGACACAAGATTCATAGTGGTTCGACGATGGGGTAATTCTTTTACTCCATTCTTCTCCTACTCCAGGAGGAATCCACTGAGTAACAGGTGACTTTTGTTACAAAGTATTACAACCCTAGTAGCCTTGATCATACAACCAGCTACAACAAGGACTCAGTTCTTCACTAGACATCTGCCTAGTTACTTTAGTTCTCTGAATTTGTAGGATTTGATCACGAACCCCTCCCACAGATCAGATTCTTGGTTCGTTAGGAATCTCACTACACCTCCTTCAATCCAAGACAGTGTAGACCCAAGTTTTGTTTTCATAGATTTCCTCTTCAATCGAATAAACAGCTTCAATCTTTCACTTAAAGTGTTGGATGGAGTGTTGAAGCTTGAGGATTGCAGATAATGTCAAGAGAGAGTTTTTGAATTTTCAAATTCTTGCTTGATCACTTGTGTTGTGTCTCTTGTATCTCTTTTTTTTTTCTCTGAGAAATCATTAGCTTTTATAGTGAAGATTTGAATTTTGTCCGTTGAAGAGATAAACAAATTCAAATCCCACTATTGGACAGTGGCATGTCCTCTCTTGTATCCTGTATGTTGACATTTCCTAGTATTCTTATGTCTAATGTAGCTTTCTGATAGTGGCAGTCTGCAATTGCATTTTAATATGATGGCCTCCTTGCATTCATAAGCGTCTTGCACATTTATGGTCAAACATCGTACTTCATTGATTTCGAAATATATCTTCCTCGGACACAGTGCAACGGAATTCTTCAGTTGACTTTGGTCCTTCAGCTGTTTTACCCCTTTTGTGACTGATACTTGAGTCTTCTGAGAGAGTCTTCTGTAGTACTATGCTGTCAGCCTTCTGATAGACTTTGCAGGCATACTCTGCCGAGAGTCTCCTTTCAACGTTCTCGCATGTAAGTCGATTGAATTTCCTCCATTCACCAAGGCGAGTCTTCGATACTTTCCCAAAAAGTCTTTGGCAATTCTACTTGCTCTTTTTGTCACCTATATCCTATCTATTACAAGAGTAAAGATTACATGGAAATAGGGGTGCCAATTTTCTAATACATAATTTTCTAAGTATCATCAAAATCTATACAATAAATTTCCTAACAAAAAGTTCAAATGATGGTATAGAATTCCCGAATGAAATTTAGATGGTCATCATTCGACATCCCTTAGAAAGATGGCAGCTGATTGAAATGTATTATTTTTAGCTCATAATTCCTTGTTGCCTATCCCAAATTAATGTAAGAGTTTGTGGTCCCTATGACTGGACGTGCAAACTCACGCATCAAAGGCTGACATGCCTCCACGTTATTTCCATTTTGATTATCACCCATCCCTAGTTTCTGATCTTTTTGTTCTTCATTTGGAATGTGGTCTTGATATTCCTTGGTATCCTCACTACCTTTGGCAGAATCGTCCCTCTCTTTCCTTGTACGTTTCGCAACCCGATGGATGTCGTCCATGAAAGGCACAAGGTCCAATTTAATATTTGGTCTCCTAGCATAAACAACACCAGAAAACAAGATCAAACGCACATGTGGAATAAAGTAAAAAGCAAAAAGCAAACAAAGAGAATCCTAAACAAAAACATATAAAATAAACACAAGGTTCATTCTTCATGTAGCTGCAGATGTGGCCTGCAACCGCAAGTTGCCCTTACGAGGGGTCTTCATGAAACTCATGGAATTAGGGATATCCTCGTGTGGCTCTGGGAGATTTAATGCCTTAGAGTCTTCCGGGCAGTTCCATTGAGCTTGGAGAGCTTGTCGAGTTCAGGGGACTTATCTGGTGAGTAGAGCCCTTCAGGAGGAGAAAATTGCAGAAGGGCACCCTTTCTGCCACGCAGGGGCGTTCCCTTGAGCGGGCAAGGGTGCCTCCTTTTAGCCGGGCCAGGGTGCCACCTTCAACTCTATGAGTTGCTGAATGGCATCCCTCTGGAAGGAGGGGTCTATACTTATGTCTTCTCAACAATATTTCTTATTGCTTGGTATCTCCGGCTTCGGAACTTGCGGCTTCCCAAATCACATGATGAGGTATTGCAACAACTCTCCTTCCAGTTGAAAAAGATTAGCCATGGTCTCTGAATACTTCCTCCTGATGGAGAATCGTCATGCAAAGGCAGTAGTTAGTTTATCCTTCCCAATGATTGATCTAACTAGGAGCTCATCAACCATGTTAGTGTAGAGATCCGCCTTTGCATGGAGTCTGACTAAGTGCTCCTGGTGGACCTCCAATTTTATCACACTCTGGGAGGTTGGAGATCTTGACGCCCGAGGGTAATGACTTGGCTCGAATGGCTGGGGTCAATGAACTTTCTTCCTATAGCGATGGCCCACGAGTTGGCTTGCCTGATTCTTTAATGTCTGTGACTCTTCTGCGGGCTCGTGAATGTGGACTTGGGAGTGTTAGGCTTCATTTCCAGCTTCTCTTCTAGCGGAGCGTGTTGGTCTCCTTTACCTTTTCCAAGTCCTTCATTTCTTTTATCTTCTTTCCCAAGGCTGGGGTCTTCAATATCTGGTGAAGCTTAAGGAAGGTCTTCTCGTAGCTTCTGCCGTAACATGATTCCTTGAAGCAGCTTGGTCAGCTTCTTTTAGCAGGTTTCAAGGTTCTTTGCGTTAAGCGAACTAACTTTCAAGAAGCGGCCCCCAGGAGGAGGTGGCGCCCTTCTTAGTTTCAAGCGGAGACTGTGCCCCTCTAGGAGGAGGGGGTTGACCTCTCATGTTCAATGCGATAGCTCTCCTTGCTGATTCCTGGATCTACAGCCAGCAACATGGGATTCTTTAGCTAATGGCAGCTCTTCACGATTCTTGTCACGTCCTTCTTTTATTCTTCCTCAGGTCTTCAATGGTGGGTGGAGACTGTGCCCCTCTAGGAGGAGGGGGTTGACCTCTCATGTTCAATGTGATAGCTCTCCTTGTCGATTCTCGGATCTACACAAAGAACATGGGATTCTTCAAAATGGCATCTTCACGATTCTTGTCACGTCCTTCTTTTATTCTTCCTCAGGTCTTCAATGGTGGGTGGAGCCTAGGGCGGTCTCCCCGCGACTTTGACCACAACTTGACTCTTTAAAGCATTCCCGGTGGCTTCGTCCAGCAGAGCTTCGAATGCTCCCCGGGTCAGGTGAACTTCATTAGGGGCAAACCCCTCTTCTGCACAGCGGTGGTAACATCCTTCTTTCCCGTAGGGGATGTGCCATCTTTCCAATGGGCAGGTAAATTTCTTCAATGGGCAGAGCTACTCCAGATGGAGATCGCGGCGCCCTTTATTCATGTGGTGGAGATGGTGCCTTTCCGGTGGAGAGGTAGCTGGCCTCCCCCTTCTTGATGGCTCTTTCTCTTGCTGGTCTCTTGCTCCGGGTCCTGCAGCTTGGGATCTGACTCCATGCGCTTGTGGTCGGGTCTGCGTGTTCATGTGCTTTTGCTATTCCCACAGACGACACCAAAATAATGCTGCTTTTTTAGAGCAGATCACCCAAGTTAATTGTGTTGATCAAAAATTCTCTTCCCGAGAGGGGAGTCTTCGAGCTAGTCCTCTTCCCGAGAGGAAAGTCTTCTCGTCTTCTCTCCGAAAGCTGGAAAATCCTTCGACTGGAAACTTGCCTAGCACACGTACGCAAATGTTAAATCAAAACTACTCAAAAATTCAAGTGTGATCACAGTATAAGTAGCCCAATGCCCATTTAAAAAGTTATGACAATCAATTCTACCACACAAAGCTCGAAAATCTTCCAATAAACCTAAATTCGTAAGAGTAGGTTCATCGGAATACCTTGTAATAATCTATGGACGAAAGCAGAGTATCGTCCATCTTGCCCGATGTGTTTCGTTTGGCAAGATTACATTTTAAGCTTTGGGCTCCTCGGGGTCGAAAATTGGTTGAGGCTCGGGTTCGGGCTCCGAAGTCGGCTCCCTCCATATTCTCGTATTTCTCCTAGTTCCTCTTTCTTCTCTAAAAGCCATGAATTTCAAGATTTTTGAAGAGAAAAATCTGACATTTTGGAGTTTTGGAGTTCCCCCAAATTTGGTGTAGAACTTGGAGAAGTTGAAAATTTGAAGGTATTTGGTGGTGGGTTTCTTGAGAAGGTGAAGTATTTGTATTTTTGGTTTGAGATTTGTGGTGAATTTGGAGAGATTTGGAGAGTAGTTTGGGAATTTAGGGAGAGAATTTTTGTGGGTTAGGGTTTGTGTAGGAGAAAGTGGGAGAAAATGTGAGAATTTGGGGTTAAAATAGGGGGTGTTTGAATTCTACCCAAATCTGGTTTCTGGGCCACACGGCCATCCGGCCGTGTGGCCCTAAATGTGGCTGCCTGTGCATCTGTTCTTCGGACTTTTGTCACACGGCCCGGCCGTATTTTTTTTTTCGATAATCGGGAGTTTGTCGTGACGCCTCCTACACAACAACTCAAGAAAACTAAGCAAAACTAAAAATTATGTTAATAGAAAAAAAATAAAAATTAAAATTGAAATTAAAATTGAAGGCGATAAAAAAAATGAACGGAAATAGGAAATAAATTGGGTTGCCTCCCATAAAGCGCTAAGTTTTACGTCTTCAGCCAGACTTCAGATTTCTAATCACTTTTGATAAACCGTGTCATTTGAAATCTGTGAACCCTCAATGCCATCCCTCTGACGAATGGCGTTGCATTATTCTCACTGGTTTAGCTCAGTATCGCTTGGGAATTTGCCTTTTTGATGATGGTCTCCCACAACAGTTGCGGTCTGGGCTACTGTGTTTCCAGAGATTTCAGTCTTGCATTTACGATCGTGTTTAGCTGAGTGACCTATTCTTCTATCTTGTCTATCTTTGCTTCATCTTTGTTCAGTCTCGCCCTTGTTTCTCTGATAAACGAGGATAACATCTCTTCAACAGATGCTTTCTTTTCACTGAAGTGTCATTCATGATTAATAGAACTCTAGAACTTGTTCTGGTATCTTCATTGAAGCCATGTGTGTGTGCAATTTTTGAAAGCATCTATTGAGGAGATGATATCCTCGTTTGTCAGAGAAATAAGGGCAAGACTTAATAAAGATGAAGCCAAGATAGAGAGGATAGTAGAACAGGTCACTCAGGGAAACACAAGTAACCCGGATCGCAACTGCTGTGGGAGGCCAGCATCAAAAAGGCAAATTCCCAAGCGATACTGAGCTGAATCTACGGGAGCAATGCAACGCCATTCGTCTGATGGATGGCATTGCGGGTTCACAGGTTTCAAATGACAAAGTTTAGCAATAGTGATTGGAAATCTGAAGCCTGGCTGAAGACGTAAAACTTAGCGTTGTATGGGAGGCAACCCAATTTATTTCTTATTTCCGTACATTTTTATCGCCTTCAATTTTAATATCAATTTTAGTTTCAATTTTAATTTTTATTTATTAACTTGATTTTTAGTTTTGTTTAGTTTTCTTGAGTTGTTGTGTAGGAGGCGTCACGGCAAACTCCCGATTAAAAAAAGTACGAAATGAATCCCACACGGGCATGTGATATCACACGACCAGGCCGTGCGAGAGGCCGAACTACCCATCACCACATGGCCAGGCCGTGTGACGAAAGGCAGCGGACAGATAGCATCATGTAGGGCCACACGGCCAGCCCGTGTGCGATCACACGGACGTGTGGCCCAGAACCAGAAATCGGGCAGACCACTAAAACCCTCTATTTTTACCCCAAAATCCCACTTTTTTCCCAGTTTCTCCTACACAAACCCCCACGGAAATTCTCTCCCTAGATACTCAAACGACTCTCCAAATCTCTCCAAATTCACCTCCAATCTCAAACCAAAATCACAAATCCTTCACTTTCTCAAGAAAACCCACCACCAAATACCTCCAAATTTCAACTTCTCCAAGTTCTACACCAAGTTTGTGGGTACTCCAAAAATTCCCAAATTTCAGATTTTTACTCTTCCAAACCTTGAAGTTCAGGGATTATAGAGATGAAAGAGGAGCTAGGAGGAATACGAGAAGAAGGAGGGAGCCGAACCCGAGCCTCAACCAATTTTTGACCCCAAGGAGCCCGAAGCTTCAAATATCAACTTGCCAAACAAAACCCACCGGGCTAGATGGACGATACTCTATTTTTATTCATGGATTAATACGAGGTATCCCAATGAACCTACTATTACGAATTTAGGTTTATTGGAAGATGTTATAGCTTTATGTGGTAGAATTGATTGGCATGAATTTCTAAATGGGCATTGGGCTACTTATTCTGTTATTACACTTGAATTTTTAAGTAGCTTTGAACTGGTGGTGCGAAAAACAAAATTTGATGGGAGTTAGATTTCGCTTGGGGAATGAGCAAAGGGAACTAACATTTGATGATTTAAATGAAATTTACAAAACACTGGCGTATGGGGTGGAGGAGCACGAGGAATTCGATAAGGATAGATTTTGGAAAAAGATAACTGGGAAACGAATCTACACACCGGGCCCTTCTAAGGCGTCTAGTATTTGAAACCCGGTATTTCGATATGTTCAGCGAGTCTCAGCTGAAACAATTTTTTCTAGGAAGGAGAGTAGAGGGGCGTTGAGGGTTGATGAATTATTTATCATTTGGTTTATGGCATCGGGGACTGAAGTGGTGCCAAACGCCAGGGCCATGATAGCCCGACAATTTGATAGGATTAGAAAGAGTGAGAGGGGTGGAATTTGCATGGGGGGATGATTACCCCTATTGCTGAATATTTTAACATTAATTTGGAGGGGTATGCAGAGGCCGCAGGGCTTAAGTTGATTGATTTGAATGTTCTAACTGCTATGAAAATTATAAAATTCGATGGGTGTGATTACTGGCTCATTCAAGCAGATAGAACAACAGTTAAGCTTCCTAACCCTGAAGCTACTTCCATTAGAAATAGGGGTAACTGGCTACTTAGAGAGGTAGAAGGGGCTACTGCTCAAGAAGAGCATGATGAGCAAATGAGGGAAATGCCGAAATCCTTGCGCCAAGGGAGTAAACGGCCATTTACTATGAGTTAGAGGCTCGAAAGGGTAGAAACTAATATGGGGAAATTGATAGATGACACATATCAGTTGATAGTCACCGCTTATGAGTATCACCGAGTACTTACAAAGATTTCAATGCCATCACCCAAAGAAGAAGATCGATGTATGAGATGATGTCTCATATGGAACAGTGGCACATCTCACAAGACTACTACCATCCACCTCCGCCACCACAGTGATCTATGTAAGTACTTATTACGCATCCCTCTTTCTTTTGATAATTTCCTCATATGTTCGGGACAAAGCATATTTTAAGTTTGGGGGGTTGCCAAGAATGCGTAATTTAGTACTTTCTTGCATTTTGCATCGCATTGTGGACTGCATGTAGAGCACTTTGCATTAGTATTATCGGAAAAAATTGATTTTTAGTTTAATTTTTTCGATTTTTTTACCGCTTTATCACGTTTAAATGCTTTTCTGTGTGGGTTTAATTCAGTTTGAATGCCCAGCTCCCGTATTATTTTACTATGAATATTTTATAGAATGAGATAACATACTTGTGGGAATAATGTGATAAATTGTTAGGAGGAAAGTTATTTATTTGCTTGGCATCTATTAAGAAAATTGGTTATTTGAGCATGTTGCGAAATATAAGCCTGTACGCTTTTGTGCCTTAAACCGCTTTATATTATGCAGACTTATTTTTTTCTTGAGTGTGTCATTCATGATTGATAGAACTCTAGAACTTGCTCTGGTATCTTCATTGAAGCCATGTGTGTGTGCAATTTTTGAAAATGATCTAAGGTCATTTTTGTTTAGCCTACTTAGCTAAAAAAAGCCTACCTATGAACTCATGTTTCCCTAGTTAGCCAATTTTGAGCCAAAACTTTTATTTTGAGCCACATTGATCTTTAAAATATATAAGTTTTTTATCCCTGAAATTTCTTGAGCTTATAGAAAATGAACAAGTTTGGGCGAGATATGGTGAAAATTTATGAAAAAAGAGAGGAGGTTGGCAAAAGAATGAGGGATGAGCAGTATCTGGGTAAATGAAAATATATATATATATATATATATACATGAAGCTCGAAAAAGAAAGAAAATCTCTGGAAAGAAAATTGAGAAAATTGAGCAAAGCAAAAGAAAATCCTGAAAATTTTGAAAAATGAGAGCTTGAGGCTAAAGAAAAAGAAAATAAGCAACAAGGCCTAAGAATGAAAAAGGAGAAATAAGGGTGGAGTTGAGTTGAAAAAAAAATAAAATATTTTGAAAAATGAGTATTATGCTGAAATTGGGTTGGTGAATTGCAAGTTTGTGCGCTTAAATTCTACTTGCTCAAGTCAAGTCACTTAATCCAAATTTTTCCTATCCTTACCAAAGAGCCTACACTTCAACCAAATTAAAAGTCCTTTTTGATTCTTAGATTGTGCACACAAAAGTGGTAGAGATATTAGACGATTTGGCAAGCCTATGGTAGTTCTACTTTCACTGAATTGAACTTGAGCGTAAACACTTACCATACACTTACCTATGTCATGTACCCTAGACAGTATTAATTATGCCGAGTTTATGAATGAGGACTTTTTGATAATGAATTACATGGTTTCCTTGAATATGGAGTCAAATGCTATTTAATGTTCATAGTGTTCTTGGGTATTCGTTTTTACCCCGTGATTTTATTTTTCTTAATTTGCTCGAGGACGAGCAATGATTTAAGTTTGGGGGATTTTGATACGTGTATTTAGGGACTTAAAATGATATATAATTGATATATTTTTGCATGTATATTTATTGTATTTTACTTGGTTTCCTTTGTTGGGCGTGATATCACGTACTCTTGTGAATTTTATAGGAAATGGAGCTAAATTGGATAAAAAGCGATATCACATTCCAAAGTATAGGTCAAGAGCTAAGGTACGAGCAAAGATATTAAGGAAAGAAGCATGGACGCTCAAACAAAAGCGAATTTCTTCAAAATGTCAAAACGTGCTAACAGCTTTCTTGTTAATCGGGTTTTAGTATTTTGGCAATAACATCTTCTACAAAATTGATATTGACATGATTCAAGTGGTTATGGAAATCTAAGATAAAGGACTACAACTTGCATGAAGACCTTGAGATCAAATTCCGATCGCACGACCCGACCGTGTGGGTTGACACGGTCATGTAACTGGGGCTAAATTGGTCTCCTTTTCCTACTCAAACTCCGCAAGTGATCTCTCCAAGCATCTATAAAAGGGACCCAAGGCTTGCACGAAACTTCATCCATCATTACACAATACAACACATCAAATAACACAGGAACACAAGAATCGAGAATCTTCTGAGCAAAGAAAGCTAGGTCGTGAAGAACACCACAAGGCTTTCGCATCTACAGGAGCACAAGAGCTTCGAGGGCTTGGAAGGAGAATCCATCCTGACAAGAAGGGTTTTTATTTCTATGTCTAAGAACTCTTGTCTGTGCTTAAACGATGTCTTAATGTTGATTCAAATTTGGGATCTTAGGGGCATAATCAAAACTGTGGATTCATGTTAAATATGATTATTTGTTTTCTTAATTAATTCATGCTTTCTATTTTATGAATTCGAGTGCTTATTTATAATTACTTTTTGTCTGATCAATAATATGCATGTCATACTTCTAGTCCATAATCCGGGAGGTGAGTTCTAGCAAGACGAAAATCGAATCTCGCATATAAATAGGGTAATGTATCGGGGAGACTACTTCTATTTGTGGGGATTACTTCAATTCAAAGATCTTTTGGGAGTTAATAATAGTTGTGATGGATCGGGAGACCTCAATTATTATCAATCTACCACAACAGTTAGAAACCATTGTTATTTATTACCAATGACACGGTCTTAACCGTTGTCGTTTATCCTATAACACAATGGTTATAAACCGTTGTAGTTGATGGCAAAGACAACGGGGTGTAACAGTTGTCATTGTGGTATATCTTTCGCAACGCCTTCATACACAACGGTTTTTATGGTTAATAGAAAATGGATAAAATCCGTTGTGTATTAGTAGTTTTCTTGTAGTGAAGACTTGGGGATCCATATTTTGGTACACTTTTAATTCTTAGCACTTTTAAATCCTAGTTTTTGTTATTTTCTCTTGCTTTTTGACATTGGGATTTCTTTATTTTCCATAGAAGGTCTTATGCGGCTTAATCAAAGCATATTGTTTCTTCATATTCTTTATATGATTTTATTTGGTGATTATTGTTATTGCATGATGATGTCTATAATTATTTTCCATCTTCTAATTGAAATTATGATTTCATCCCCGAACATGAACTAGACTCTTTGTTACAATATTAAGATGAATTGATTTTAATGAACAAGCATGAATATTGATCAATTGATTATGTCATGCCTGATTGATATGCATTATTTTATAATTATATCTGATCAACTTTGATTATCTTGAGAGAATAATCGAGATCGAGAGATGATATTATTGACGGACTAGATTCAATTACGGGATTAGATTTGAATCAACATTGTATTATCTAACTTGGTTAATTAGTTGGTAAATTGGATCTATCTAGACTTACTATGTGATTATGAGAGTTATTGGATCTATGCCTGATTTATATCTGTTTTTCTTCATTGTTAATCGCATGATCAATTGATTGATATTCTGCTTGCGAGTTTGATGATACGATTCCGAAATCATAGATACTTTCTTTGCATTCTTTTCTTTGGGTTTGACTGTGTTAAGTTTTAATTGGTCTCTTACCTATTTTTCTTTAGTTAATTGTTATCAAACAAATCATGTTAGAGTGTTTGTGATTTAATTTATGTTAATTGTGATACATAATAGTTATTTGCCAGCTAAGTTTTCCGTGTGCGATGACTTTGGTCAACTTGCTATCCTATAATTGATCTCGTGCTCTTGTTGGCATTGATATATTTATTTAGAGGTTTAGCGATCGAATAATCCCATTCAAACCTCCCAAGATAATCAATAGGTAGACGTTTATCTCTCTCCAAAAGTGCTAGAAATAGGCTCAAGAAAAAATTGTAAGATTAATTAATTGTTGTCAACCAAGCCTCTACATTAGCAATGCCTGGAAAATGATGGCTCAAAAAATACTAGACAAGTACATGATCTATCGTTTATAGTTTAGCTAAGGGAGTATCAAATGTCGATCCCACGAAGACTATGAGTATTAGTAATTACGGTATTTTTATTATCTAGCCCACAAATTTACCAAGGATTGAGAGAACAATAAAAATAAAATAACAATGGATTAAACAACTAATTACTACGAGGAATACAATTTGAGTAGGAAAACAATTGATGAAAATGTATTCAAATGTGAATTCTCCTAGAACATCTTCGTGATTTTAAAAAAATAAATTGAACCTTAACCCTTAAGTTCTAACCATCCCTTTAACATAATTTTATGATTCATGGACCATAGAAATTTCCATATTAAGTTAAACCATTTCTCAAGATGAATAACTCCTAACCATAAGTTGATTAAATGAAATCTCTTTCTAGTTAAAACCTCTAAGATTGCATCAACGATTTATGAATTCACATCTTGGGTTTGACCCTAATACGAAAGATTTATGTCGTCTTATCTATAAGATTGCATCCAACTCCTTTTACTTATGTTGATTCAATCCCACAAACTCTCAATTACCAAGTTCTGAAATAAAATTCAAATCAATATTGCGCATATACCAATTCAAATAAACAAATCATAACATAAGTGAATCGAATGAAAGCATAAGGAAATATGTTAAAACATTCAAAATAAAATTACAAATTCATTCTAGGGTTTATCGCATTCAAACACTAGCGATTTAGCTCATGATGGAATTGATAATGAACACAACAATTAAGCATAAAATCCTAATAAAATAAACTTGATTACTTGAGTTTAAATATCTCAAAACCAAAATAAGACTCGCCTAATATACATTCGGTGATGGCGTTGTGTTGTTCGTCTTTCTTTTCGAGTGATCTTCAATCTTCAAATCTTAGGGCTTCCTCCTTGTAACATATGATCAAAGATGTGATATCTAAGATATCAGATGATAAAAAATGAGGTGTAAGGTCATATTTATATGCCATAGGATTCCTTTCGTCTGATTTACGTTCATTTTGTCAAAAATACCCTTTTGAAACTACCAAAGGGATTAAAAGAAATTTAATTCACTTTGCACAGACTGCACACGATTTTTTCTATTGTTTACTCCGACTTGATCTCTTTGACAAGAGCGTGTTCCTAAGCACTCTCTGGTCGTGTTCAGTACAAATTGCTCCAGTTTGACGAGTTTGGCATGGGTTCCCGAGCGCCCATACATCCATCTAACCTGGCTCATGTATGGTACACATCCATCACCCAAAATTCGCCAAAAATCACTCTTGCTCAACCTAAACCATTAATAATATCCCACAGTAATATGAACTAGACACATGCCAATCCTATGAAATTAACGAAAATTCACCATAAAATATGCTAAAAAACAATCAAAACATGCAAAATAGATACTTATCTATAAACCACCCTCTAGAGGGTTTGGTAAGAATTTGATTAGTAAAAATGATTTTTCAAAGTTTTCTTTGGATCATATTTTATAATGGTAAGAACATCTCAAAAAACCGACCCATTTCATAATGAAGGTTTTTTCTTTGAATATCAAGAGTTCCAAAAACCCTATAAAAAAATGTAATAGTTTCTTTCATTCATGAAAAGAACATTGATATTATTTGTCTGTGATAAACTCAATTGAAGAATGAAGAATGATATAACTGCATAGTCTGCAATTTGTGACTTTATTGTTTTAACTAAATTTTTTGGTTGTTTTTTGTGAATAACTCTCATGTCTTTGAAAATGGACACATTTGGTATCTTGATTGTATTGATATCTCCCCCAAATTTAGTCATTGTCAAACTATGTATAAAGTGACACATAATTCATTATTTGTTTCCCTTTGCCTATGGTTTGTACTATGTGGTTAATAAAAGGCAGTCACAAAAAAATGACATATTCGGCAAAACAATTATATAAAATTAATTTGTAATACCAATTGAATTAGAAAAAAAATGAACACCTCCATGTACTCGTTTCTGAGATCAATACATGTTTTGCCTATTAATAATTCACAATCTCTGTCTCAGCATAGAAATGTTGCATTCCCAATATCATCAATAACTTCGATCTGGATTTTGTACCTAATCATTACAAATCCAAGTAAGTTTAATAAAAAATATATCATTTATTAATAAATTATTTAACTATACAAATTCAAAATTATCTCAATCGATAAATTATCTATATGTAATGTAGCAAGGAATTATAACAAACACATGAAATGTCATACCGATAAAAAAATATCACAACGTTCACAATAGAATTTATCTGCTGCCTTCGTGATTTTCTTTGAGCATTTCTTGCATGAAAGATACCACCAATCACCAATAAATAACAGAATAATTTCACATACCCAAAAACTTCCAACATAAATAAAACAAATCAATAAAATTATTAATTTAATCAACATAAAAATTATTAATAATTTAATCAACAACAACAACGCTATCAAATCAGTTTAGATCTTTGTTTGAGTAAAATTGGTCAATCATTCTAACTTGTGAATCTTCAGATATAAATCTTCAGATATAAATCTTTATCATCAGTCCGAGTAGTTGGCAGACTTATATGGCTAATTGAATATGTTGTCTTATTGCTGCTCATAAACCTAAATAAAAGTTTCAAAAATTAGATCTAATCTAATAACCCATAAAAAAAATTCGATATTAGTTATTCGTATTTTATATACAAATAATTAAGATTTATGATTTATTGTCTAACCTTTTGTTAAAGTCTTCAATCTCTTCCAAATCTCCATTGACAATTATATTGTTAACATAAAACGTATTCGATACCTTGACTTCATCTAAAATTGCGTAAATATAAAAAATTAATGAAATGTACATGAGTTTTTTTGTGACACATGTAAATCTGTAATAAGGCTTTAAATAAAATAATTTACCATGAAGAACTTTATCTCGACTCATTTGTAGAATAACAATTATTGGTTTGTATATTTCATCTTCGAAATAGGGTAATATTTTATTGACATAGTTCTCCCATAATATGCACGTGATGCGATTTTTCCTAAAAAGAAAAATATATTACATTTGGTTATTTTATGAGTTGATTATATGTAAAGAATAATAAAAGATGTTAGAATATTATTATTACAAGTCTTCTATAGTAATATCAAAGTGTGTGGTCCTCTCTGCAAGTTCTTTAGTTTGTGCTGAATGCATTGAAACAACCTTGCCAATAATATATGTTAACATAAAGAAAAAATCGAAAAATTAGACTCCAAATTAACAAATATTATTTTCATGACTATATGAAGAATCAAAGATTGTGATATTTTCTTACCGAAAAGTAATTCTCGTCAACACTTTCCACAATTGCCAATTCTTTGAAATTTTTGAATTTAAAAAGAAATCGTGGAAATACTTTGTAAAACATCTCAAAGATGTATGTCTTTCCATAAAATAAAATTTGATGTTTCATCAAAGTAGTCCGATACTTGTATGTATAGTTGGCAAAAATAAAATCCATAATCTCATAGACACGGCCTTTAGTAAGTTGCTTCTTATACTACTTTTTGATCGACATATGTTACTCTACAATGAGTATATTCAAAATTATAATTAAATAGTTGTATGTTATTTGATTAATTATAGACAATCATATAAATATATGTCATGACTCATAATCATGGAATACACACTATAGACTTGTGTATTTGTGTTATATAGTTGTAGGCTGACTTTTCATAAATACGCACAAGATAAAATTTCATAGACCACAGTGTTTTTGACATGTTCAAGTTCTTGATCAATGTCAACATGGGGTCTATATGTTTCTATTATTATGAAAGCTAATATATTAATACGATGAATGAATGCTGGAAGAATGAATGACATATAACAATACACACACACACACACATATATATATATATATATATATGAATAGAATCAAATGAGACCACATAATTAGAGTGAGACAGTGTGGAGTAATCATAGCCACATTAGATGGTTGGGATTTTTCCAATTTAATAATCATTTTTGCTTTATTTTAAAGTCGAAAAGTAAGGATTGTCATTACACAATTACATAATATCATTTTAATTTGGTATCTGAATAATTCTTTTCATCTCTCCCATTCGAATAGGAGCTGATCGTGCGACTCGAACTTGGACAAGCACACAACGCAATCCCGCCGGCGATGTTCGGACGACGAGCGTCGGGGTGCGGGAGAGAGTCGAGCAAACCATTGATGCCACGTGAATCATTGCTAGTTCGAAGAAGCATCGTGCCGGAAAATGACGCTCGTCGGGCGAGGGCGAGAAGGAGCGGTGGAACCGCTTGGAGAGGAAACGAAAGAGAAGGGGAGTGGTTAGAAACTAGATTAGGCCATTTGTATTTTGTAGAGAAAGGATGATGGTTCTCCATGTGCAAAATAGTGTTGGGGTTTCAGAATAAAAGACAGGATTGGAGAATTGGTGAAGAAGACGATGCTGACGTGGACAAACCAATGTATACTTAGATGTTTTTCGATGTATACTTAGTTATGTTTTTTTGTAAGTAGTTAATTTTTTATGTATGTATTTATGTTGTTGTATACTTATTTTTTTTAATGTATACTTATATGTGTTTTGTTGTACACTTATATGTGTTTTGTTGTATACTTATATTTTTGTTTGGCCATTTTAATATACAGTAAAATTATGTTAAACATACAGCAAAATAGTGTTAAATATACATTAAATATATGTTAAATATACAGTACAATAATGAGCGTTAATTTCTCTCTCTACTAGTGATTTACTTAATCCACGGTCCCCACATGTTAATGAGCGTGATTCTCTCTATATATATAACTGATTCCTTGATTCACGATCCCCACATATTTTTGTTTGACCATTTTAACATGAAATAAAATTATGCTAAACATACAGTAAAATAGTGTTAAGTATACATCAAATATGTGATAAGTGTACAACATACTGCATGGGCAGAACACATGCGTGATTTTCTCTCTCCAGCGCAATTCTCGCGATTTTCTCTCTCCCCACGTGATTTTCTCTCTCCTAATAACTGATTTCATATTTAGATCGTCCCCCACTTGGTTAATTTGACAATTATACTCTTATTTGCTTTAATTAAAGGTTTAATGTAATTTTAACCCTTATTTATCTTAGCCATTGATATAGATAATGGAGGGTTGAGATGAGTCCACACTGTCTCACTATAATATGTGGTCTCATTGTAACCTCCCTATATATATATATATATATATATAGGAATAGGATCAAATGAGACCACATAATTAGAGTGACACAGTGTGGACTAATCCTATCCACAAATTTCAAATTTTAGATGGTTGAGATTTACCCAATTTAATGGCCTTTTTTTTATTTTTTTAAATCAATAAGGGTAAGATGGTAATTTTATTATTAGCAATTTGATTCCCAAATGAGCAAATTGTACTTTGCTTTCAAATTCCTTTTCTCTCTAATGGGTTGTCGTGAGTGAGTGAAGCAGTTTCCATCGTGAGAGAAAGTGTGGATAGAGAAAGAAAAAAATAAAAAATCAATCCATTAACAGAAAAAATATGCGCCGACGTGCGTTGCAGTCACACACTCTCTCTCTCTTCTATGGAGAAGGTGATGAGAGATTGAGACTGAGAGTTTTTGTGAGGGTTTTTTGCCTTTTTTTTTCAGACTTTGTTTGTTTCTTTTCCACCATGAAAATTCAGAGCCAAAATCATGGAGGTTTCTTTTGAGATTTTTATTTCATTTTCATCTATAATAACAAGATAATAATCTTAACCGAAAAGGAAAAAAAATAAAATAACATGATAATTACCACCCTTTCCTTCTCTTAGACCGCAACAAGCTCATCGGAAATATTCCCGAATCATTTTGGAGTTTCGCCAACAGGATCAGAGGATTGGTGAAGAAGATGATGCTGACGTGGAGAAAACGAAGGCCTAATAGGAGGCAGTGATGATTACTGTATACTTATATGTTTTTCGATGTATACTACTTAGACGTGTTTTGATGTATAAGTAGTTAATTTTTTATGTATGCATTTATGTTGTTGTATACTTATTTTTTTGTTGTATACTTATATGTGGTTTGTTATATGTGTTTTGTTGTATACTTATATATTTGTTTGACAATTGTAATATGCAGTACAAATATGTTAAATATACAATATAATAGTGTTAAATATACATCAAATATATGCTAAATATACAACACAATAATGAGCGTGATTTTCTCTCTCTCTACAACTGATTTACTTAATCCACGGTCCCCACATATTAATGAATGTGATTCTCTCTCTCTCTCTCTCTCTCTCTCTCTCTCTCTCTCTCTCTCTCTCTCTCTCTCTCTCTCTCTTACTGATTCCTTGATTCGCGGTCCCCACATATTTTTGTTTGACCATTTTAATATGCAGTAAAATTATGCTAAACATACAGTAAAATAGTGTTAAGTATACAACAAATATATGATAAGTGTACAACATACTGCATGACAGAGCACATGCGTGATTTTCTCTCTCCAGCGCGATTTTCTCTCTCCCCACGTTATTTTCTCTCTCCTAATAACTGATTACATATTTGGATGGTCCCCCACTTGGTTAATTTAATAATTATACCCTTATTTTGCTTTAATTAAATACATTTAATGTAATTTTAACCTCTATTTATCTTAGTCATTGATATAGATAATAGAGGGTTGAGATAAGTCCACATTGTCTCACTATAATATGTGGTCTCATTGTATCCTCCCCCTATATATATATATGTGTGTGTGTGTGTGTGTGTGTGTGTGTGTGTGTGTGTGTGTGAGTCGTGGGGAATTTATAAGGAAATAGTTTATTAGACCAATTTCAAGCTTTCTTATTTTATGTTATTTCATTTTTTTCCTATAACTGAATTATAGTGCTTTTAATACTGTATTAATTGTGATATCAGTTTTTAATTTATAGTTTTTTTCTATATTCCGATTTATAGATTTAACCAAAATAGTTGTTACATCATTTTTTGATTACTTTATATTATATATAGATAGAAAGTACAATATCAAATAATCAAAATGATCGAAATCAAAAAAAATAATGTAACGTTTTTTTCTGAAACATTTCGACATCACATCGAAAATTATATAATCAGTAAATCTATAATGAATAGTTTAAATTTGGAAAGTTCAGAAAACGCATAAAATCAAATTTGCGGAAAATAGTACTTTACATGATCTATTTTCGTTTATATATGATTCAGTTAAATTACAAACTTGATTGTAAAGTAATAATTAGTATAACTTCCTAATTATTTATGTTATTTAGTTTATAATTTTCTATTATTGAATGATTCTGTTTTTATTATTGTATTTTAAAATCGATTTCTATATATCGGGGGGTCCGTGGGTCAGAATATGATAACCTGAACTCGGTCTGTTTAATTGTTCGTGTCAAAATTTTGTACTCAAATCCGATCTATTTATTTTATAGGTAACTAAAAACCGATCTGTTTAACTCATTTAATAAAATTATTTTTATACATTTAATAATTTAACCTGAATAATTTTTTTTAAATCAATTACCTTGGCACTCTATTCAATCAATAAAAATAATTACAATTCACGACATGAAAAAAAAAAACATAATTACATAAAACTATATAGTATACTAATAATATTTTGAGGACAACATACAAAAAGACATACAAATAATAATAACATACATAATTAATAAGTTTTTTAACATTTAAGTTTTAAGGATATGTTTTTTTACTTTTTCTTACTATTTATTATTCAGTTAGTTTTCTTTTAAATTCACAAATAGATTAAACATGTTAAATATGTCATCGTAGGTTGATCCGAACCCGACCTGTCTAATTGGCAGGTTATTCGGGTTCAACCTGATTTTGACCCGGACTCATGAAGCCTAGACTCATACCGATTAATTTCGTCAAAAGTTCGTGTTGGGTTTGCATGTCGGGTCCAAAATTGCTACCCCTATGTATATCTTTGAAGGACTTCGTGTTTTTACTATGACATGTACATTTTTCTAAAAGTTATATGAATTTTATCTCCTACATTGTAATAATTTTAAAATAACATCACATAATAGATGGGCATATACTATTTAATATTTTTTATTGATGAAGTTAAAAAAAAAAATATCATACCGTTAAATCATGAAAAATACATTCAAGACTATGTAGTTGTTTTCGATCTTCAAAAACTAATTTTTCATATAACTGCACAAGGCGTAACTTCATCGCCCATTTCGTTTTAGTCATGTTTCAATTCTTAATACGTGTAAAAATTGGTGTTATACTTTTTTTTTCCAAGGTTGTGGTAGTAAATTCAGATGCAAATTTCTTTTCCAAAGTTGTTCGTATGTGTAAATTGGAGACATATATTTTGCATAAATTGATCGCGCAATAAATTGGAAAATTAAGGATAACTAAGTGCAGTAACTAATGAAATAGGAGACACCAAAATATAGTTTTGGCAATATTATAAGATTATTCTGTTGGAGATACTTTTATTTTTTACGGATTTTGTCAAGTATTTTATGTATTCACGTTGTTAAGTTAATTTTTAATTTTTTGAAATTTTGTTGTGTGGATCTTTATTGTATTATTTGGATCTTTAAATTATTATGTTCAATTCGGTTCTAATATTTGGTATTATCCAAACCATTCTATACATAAATTGTGTCATTCCCCATTTTACATATCCAATAAAATAGAATATCATCTAATAGGGTACAACCTAAATATTCAAACTTAGGCTCATCAAGATCTATTATCTAAGTACAACTAAAAACTAATAAATACAGCGGAAGTCTATAACTTATGTCATACAATTATAATGGAGTTGTAACTCACCTGACTATTATAAGATAAAATAGTTATTTTGTCAATCGCTGACGTATAAGCTCTTCAAACAAAAACTGCTATGTAGAGTCAACTTTGATCTAGAAGTCTTGTGTTAGTTTCATCGATCCCAAAATATTCGGTCTCTGAAATATTTTTATGAAAACGTGGAGTGAGCCAAACGAGATCAGTGGTTGGGGTAGAGGAATGCAATTTTGTTTAAGTAAAAGTTGATATAATTCTTTTTTTTTTTACTTGAGCAAAATACTTGGTGAGTCTAAAAGATATTTATATATGCAGAATAAGGGTGCACATAATTCATTTACCGCATGATCGAGAACATACTGTAATTTAATGACGATAAATTAATTTTTAATGCTAGCAGTGAAGCAATGCATATTAAATAGCAATTCATCAAGTACAATAAAGTTTTGTTTTTCAAACGGACAATAGATATCCCAATTTTAAAATAAATAAAGGATATCTTGTATTAAAATACAGTCTATTTGATATAAACAGTTAATTAATTAGTCCGTCAGCCCGAAATAAGAAACGTAGGTTCAGTGTTGATCGGACACTGACCCTGTCCGTTCTCCTTATGGCTCCCAATAATATTTCGCCAAAGCCCAGTCACCGTATACCTCCCACTAGGCTTGACGTCTCTTTAGCTATTGGCTTTTGCCCATAGATTGTCATATTCCGGAATATACCATTTTATGACCCAAGTTCCGCCGCCGTCTCCGGCCCAACCAGAAAATGGGAGTAGGTACATGGGTAGTTAAGCAGGTACCACAGGTAACCTGTTCGATCCATTGTCTAACCTACCGACACCGCAATAGACTCAAACAATCAATATTTTTGTCAAAGTGACATTTATTAGCCCAAAGACCGAGTCAAACAGTTACAATAGTTAAAATGCAAATGAATATGTAAGTTCAAACCATGAATAATACAATTTATGTTTTCTTTAACAACTAAATTACCTTAAAAATGGTGTATATACCGTGAAATCAATGAACTAGTTTAATGTCGTGAAGTTCATGAAATCTCCAATGTCGTGAAATTTATAAAATTAAAAGCAAACCTAATTTTCTTTAGGAAAAATAACATTTTGTCCATCTTTGCTTTTGATGACCAAATTTCCCCAACAAAACCTGCAAGGTTCCTACAATATAACACAACAAGTATTATATATTATCCCCCACTACTTATCACTATTATTACATTACTATTATTTTTAAATAGTATTACTATTCTGTTATATGCATTGGATGTAAAATTATTTCATTCAAATTTATGGATTATTCAGCTAATATTACACCAATTTCATCGACTCAAGCATTTCATATATATAACTTGTAAATTATTAATTAAACTTTATTAACCATTAAACTAATCGGTTATTTTTAAAAGAAATTTATTCAAAGATAAGAAACCAAAGTTTTAGTCTAATCAATTGTTATTAACATACAATTTTTGATTAACCCAGCTTTTAGTAAAGAGCAAGTCTCTTGTGAGACGGTCTCACGGATCTAAATCCGTGAGACAAACCTCCTAAGGGCTCCGTCTTGAGAACATGAGCCATGAAAATAAATTTAAAAATAATAATGAACCATGAAGAAACAAAAATAAACCCTAAAAACATGAACCATGAAGAATAAACCCGAAAAACAAAAATAAATCCAAAAAATAAAAAATAAACCCTAAAAAAACTAAAAATCCTAAAAACTCAAATCAATTAAAAATAAACCCAAGAAACAAAATAAATCCTAAAAAACAAATATAAACCCTAAGAAAAAATAAAATCTGAAAAAAAAAACCTTTAAAACTTTGTGTAAGGGCTCCGTCTCACGGATCTAAATCCGTGGGACCGTCTCACGCAAGTTTTTGCCTTTAGTAAATTTTGACTTAGTTACTTTAGTGAACGAATTTGATTAATAGGAATAGTAGAAAGGACTAATATCTTTAACAATATTGTAATAGAATAATCAAGGTTATACTTCGAATATCCAACATATCTTAAATCTAGAATTAGTCCATGATAACACCACAAATTATTTATAGGATATGTTTTTAATAATATAAACTTTAGGCATATGGGCAAATTAAATATGTGAGGCCCCAGAATTTCAACCGTAGACGACACAATCACGGGTATATATTTTTTCATTATTTTTTTTAAACAGACTACGTCTCAACTCTTAATATTTTAAAACAAAATATAATTTTTGGAAGTATCCATTACGATAAACTCAATATCCTTACACAAAGTTTATTATCTTGGTTTATCAAACTTGTATTATATTTTAAAATTCTTAGCATAAAATATAATATTGTTTAAAACTATTTCGAAGGAATATGATTTCGTGCCTTACAAACAAACATTTTTATCCTTATGATATTGAGAACTATCTACTACTAATTAATATTTTAACAAAGACAATGTCTTATTTTGAAAGTTCATTTAGTAAAAATTATATTTTCTAAAGAATAGAACCTTAGATTTATTTTATAAAACTCCAGCTTTTGCATTGAAATAGCAAAGTATCTCGTTCTTGATTTTATTGAATTACTTACTACTTGATTTATCAATTAAATACATCATTTATACTCATAATCATTTTCATTTTACGGTGTATATTAATAACACATTTTTTCACTTCTTTGACTATAGTTGTATTTTCACTTCTTTGACTATAGTCGATTTCTTTCAACTTTGAACGGATACATTAACCGGTTAGATTAATTTTTTTCTTAACAACTAATTATTTTCTTGTAGCATAATATTTGTTTAAATATTTTAATAATTTCGAAATTTCATTTATATATTACAAAATAATTTTATAATTTTAATTAATTTCTTGATTGATATATTTGACTCGTATTATTGTTTTTAATTTTAGTGCCTTAGACAATAAATGATAATACTGCACTTGGGAATTATTAGACACCTTATAACTTAGAAGACTTATTTCATTAGTGATATATATAGCTTATGGAATAAGGTGCTTAATGTGGAATAAGTGATTATGGAATTGATAAGTGATTGTAGGATGGACAAGTGATTTTTATTGGAATTGATATTTATCACCCTTATTACCTATTTGGAAAAAGAAAAAAGGAAATTTGAGGACAATTTCTTGAAGTGGACGGCCAAGTGAGAGAATGCAAGCCAACTTGCTAAAAATTCTATCCCAATATTTTACACTTAATTTTCCCACCTTATTTATTTAACATAATTGTCCAACTCCCCTCACTTTCCCCATTCTTGATTCATCCTTCCCCAAACACCACATGTTCTCCTATTTGTTTTTTTTTTTAATAACACATCATCTTGACCCAATCATTGTCTCCCATTACAAGATAACAAAGTACTAAAAAAAATTAGCTAGCCTTTAATTGTTTTAATTAGGGCTGTGCACGGGACTTGGAGATCACCCAAATAGAACCGATATTGTCACGCTCCAAACGGGACGCGACCACGATCCACAACTTAAATACAAATAACCAAACAGTCTAGACGAATATCCTCGAGAACCCAATGAAACAGTAGTCTAAATAGCAATGGAAATAAAGAAATACATTACAACTTACGATCCATAATATCCATAATCCAAATTACATCCCGATATGATCTAAAAATAACAACTTAAAAGTCAAAGGCTCCTACGCCCTTCAGTACAAATCGAAATGAAAAGAAATACAAGAGTCCAACAACAGCAACAAGAAGTAGTAAGTCCAACAACAGATAATAGTAACAAGTCCTGACATCAACAATAAAAGATAGTAAATCCAACAAGCGGAGTACAAGGGCTCAATCCGTAGTCGGTTCAGCATCTTCAACGACGTCCCCATCTAAGGTTAGAAAACAGGTGGGGATGAGACAGAAATCTCAGTGGATGGGGTGATCGTGTGCAAGTGTGGTGATATATTGTTAATGTGAGAAAACAGTAATATGAAAACGCGTGAGTATGATGCATGAATTCACACACAGTCCACAAGCGTCGTGATAAATATATTTAAGTAATATACTTATACAGTTTGAGAAAACAGTTCATGGTCACACATGCGCTATGTGATTCAGTCAAGACAGGTAGGATTGCGTACCGAAATGTAACGCCAATCCCATGCAAGGCAATTAATGGTTGCGTATGGATTTGTAGCGCCAACCAATGCAAAACAAGTAGCGGTTGTGTACGGTTTTGTAGCGCCAACCAAACGGGTCCGATAACTCCGGAATCGTGTGGATCAGACAGCGATTCCTTCGTTCTTCCTTGTAACTCCCAGCAGATGGTCCAAGACCGGCACCTTATCGCTCCATAGGCAAAGACAAAATCCACAGTGGAGCTTGCAAGGCTCGGATCTGTCATAATCATGATTATACCTCAAGTACTACAACCTGCTTCCCTTGGACAAACTTCGTCCCTCAGTTGCGGGATTAGGACGATGGGGCCGGAAGAGTGGAATAGCAGCCGAGCTGCCCGATTCCATCCCCGACGTATCCATTCCGACTGTGAGCTCGACACACCAAGTTGACTCAGCAGAAAGTAAATACAAGATGTGCAAAACCCCCTATCAGTATTATTGATTCAGGGAAACAGTTCAGGAAAATTTTTGAAAAAACGCGAGTGGCAATTTTGGCGTTGGTGGAGATTTTGGATGAAGATGATTATCGGAAGGATAAGCAACCTTCGATATTTTGAAAGATTAGGTGGAACATAAGTCCCGTTATAGATTCAAAATCGCCAGGCGAGGGAGTCGCTCCGCGATCGGGTATTAATCGGTCAAATTGATCCGATAAGTCAAGGGTTTTTGGGAAAGTAAAATACTTTAATTAAATCTCCAAGTCAGAGGGTCCAGGGCTATTTTAGTAAAAGAGAAAATAATTTGAGTTAGGTCCTTTATAAAAGAAAAATTATAATTTAGCCCCGTTTTGTAAAAACCAACACTTTTGGGGTTAGAAATTGAATAAATAAATATCCCGACCTTGAAAAATTAAGAGGTCAGTTCCTAAATTCTCCAAATTGTCCAGAGATTCAGGTTTTTAAAGTTTTGAGGTCAAGATTTTGTAAAATTCTCACATTGGCCCCAAATTTGTAAAAATTGCCAATTCGGACCTTAAGTTTAAAATAATCGGAACTCACAAACCGGAAGGGCTTTTAATGTGATTCCAGTTGGAAAATGTCACTAAGGTTAGTGGGATGTTGGGACAAAAGCGGTTTTTAAAAGAAATAAGTGTAGGTCCTTTAACTTTGAAAATATCATTTTTGTCCCGTTTTGAAATAATTGCCTTTAAGGCTTTTAGGGGTCCAATTGTCATGAAATTTGAACATTGGGTCCAAAATATAATTAAGTTATAGTTAAGTTAGTATTTCCAAGTGCATGGACTGCATAAGTCCTGGAAATTACATTTGGGTCCTTAAGTTTAGTATTTTACACATTAGTCCTAAACACTTTCCAAGCCCTAAACACTTGGATTTTTGGAAACTTTTAAAATATGTAATTTCCAGTACCTTAAGAGTAAAAATTTCAAATTTTAAAGTTTAGGTCTGGTACAGTTTTAAAAATTGCAAAGTAGCCCTTAAACTTTCAAAATTTTACAATCTAGTCCTTGGGCTTTTAAAGGTTGATTTTATTTATCTTAAAACTCTTAAAACTTTATAAAATTTCCCAAAGTCATTTTTGAACCTGAGTACAGTCCCAAAATTCGAAATTTGCAGAGGGGTCCTTTAACTTTCATTTTCTTGCAATTTAGTCCACCAACTTTCTATTTTTGCATTTTTAAGTCCAAAATTGAAATTTAATCAATTATGCTCGACTTGTCCAGGTTATAAGTCATCCAAAATATGGATTTCAAAGATCATACACGTGCATGTCCAATACATACAAGAATTCATCAAATAGAACATTAAATTGTACATGTATGCACCTAAAGTTCAATAAATAGCAATTTTGAGCAACTCTTGAGAATTTTCATGATTTGATATATACAATGCAATACATAGATTATATATATCAAGGGCTCATGATCAAAATTCTACATGTATTTTAATAAAAACACCTAGAAGTTGGAAAGTATTTTTCCACCCACCTTAAAATTGGAAAATTGTGAAATAAAAGGATAAATTTCACAATTTTTGGATGAGGTCACTTAGGTCAGCCCCTAAGTCAAGAAATATCAAAAATTTGGAGTTAGAAAAATGAGAGAAAAATTAAAGAGAAAAGAAGGAGATAAGGAAATTGGAAAGACTACACTTTACCTTGTGTAGTGGGTGATTTGAAACTAGTTGGAGCTTCAAATTTGGAGATTTTGGTTCAACTTCAAAATCACCTAAGGTCAGCCCCTATTTCTAAAAAATGAAAAAGGGGTGTTAAAATTTGAAAAAAATAGAAGAAAGAGGAAAGAAGGGTTCTAGTGTTCAATTCTTACCTTGTAGTCCAAATTTCTCTACTAGTTCTTCTTCAAGTCTTCAAGTTTCACCACCATGCATGCATGTCTCCAAGTGGTCTTCTAAGTACCTCAAAATCAAAAATATAAACTTAAGTTAAAAGAAGAAGGTGATGAGTAGGAAGAATTTAAGTTGAACTGAGGAGTGAAATTTCTTATCTTGAGAAAGAGGGTGTTCGAATTTTTGAGTTTTAAGTGGTAAGATTGTTTGTTTTGGTTTAGATGCTTGAAGAAAGGAAGTATGTTTGATGTTAGGAAGAAGATGTTCTTGGAGTTATGAAGATGGGTTTGAAGATGTGAAGGACTTGTGTTTGAATATTTGAAGATATGAAGAAGTGGTACTTGAAGATATGAAGAACTTATGTTGAAGATTTGAAGATGTGAAGAGTTGGTGTTTGAAGGTTTAAAGATATGAATGAATTTTGTTTGAAGATTTGAAGATGTGAATGAATTTTAGAGAGAGGTTAGAGAGAATGAGGAGAAAAGGCTTGAGAATTAAAATGTGTTTAATGAAATGAACAAAATTTGTTCATTTTCTTCTCAATGTGCCGTCCACATTAGGGGGGGAAGAGAGGGATTTTTTGATTAATTTTGTGTCTTGTAATTTGTCTCTTGCATGGAGATAATTTGGTAGTCAAAGGTATGGGTCAAATTGGAATGTTGAGAGGAATAAGAAGAATGTTGGGAAGAATAGAATATGTTGGGGAATTTAATGATATAAAATTAAGGTATAAGATAATGTGTATAATGTTTGAATTAATGGTATAATTATACACAAGATGACTAATATAAGGTATAAGTGTACAAGAGTTGGATGATATTTCTACTCCAAAAATATCATCATGGCCGTCCATAATAAGGGCATATTGGTAATTCCATATATATTTTTTTTTTGTCCCAATTTGATGATAATAGATGAAATATGTCAATCTCCAAAATAATTAGTGATTTCCTTGATCACTTATAAGTCTCATGGTCACTTAATCCAAATCAAAATCTTAATTCTATAAAGTAAAAGTCTCTAAAATAAATAGTCTCTTAAAATTCTAAGGTGACTAATAAATACAAAAATAGTAATAATGATCAATCAAGTGATCATAAATGCAAAATAGAATTAATGATGATCATGATCACAAGTAATTAAATAAAATAAGATAAAGTACAAAATGTATATATTATTAATAACTACCCGTCAAAAATGACGCGGTAAAATAGTCGATCAAATGCATAGACGACAATAAGAGTCAATTATATGTTCGGAAAGATCGGGGCTTCACATCCTCCCCTTCTTAAAAGAATTTGGTCCCCAAATTCTCCTCAGAATAGTTCTGGATATTGATTCCTCATGTCTTCCTCCATCTCCCACGTTGCGTCTTCGTCTCGGTTGTGGTTCTACCACACAACTTTAACCATCGGAATTTCTCTCTTACGCAACTGTCGTATCTGCTGATCAATGATCCGGATTGGTCTCTCGGTGTAGGATAGATTTTCCATTAGAGGAGGAGTATCACGAGTGATGATATGTTCGGGATCTGGTTGATACTTCTTCAATCTTGATACGTGGAATACATTGTGCATTCCCGCATATGGTGCTGGTAACTCGAGTTGATAGGCTAACTTCCCGATTCTCTGTAAAATCTTATAAGGTTCAACATACCTCGAACTCAACTTGCCTCCTTTCTTCGGGTTGATTAATCCTTTCCGTGGTGAGAGTCTGAGAAATACTTCATCTCCGTCTTCAAATTCCAAATCCTTTCTTCTCTTGTCCGTGCAACTCTTTTGGCGGCTCTGAGCTGTGCGAATCCGCTCCTTGATCAGCTTGACCTTCTCCATGGCCTCCTGAACTAAGTCGTCCTTTGGAATCGAGGGCGACTTTCGTTTCTCTTTCGGAGTCCATTGGTCATCAATCTACCAGTGTAGTGGGGATCTACATTTTCGCCCATATAATGCCTCATAGGGTGCCATCCCAATCGTGGCCTGATAACTGTTATTGTAAGCGAACTCAGCTAATGGTAAGTGCGAATCCCAACTTCCTTGGAAATCCAACGTGCAGGCTCGCAGCATATCTTATAGGGTTTGAATTGTTCGCTCAGACTGTCCATCAGTTTGTGGATGTGCTGCTGTGCTGATACTTAGCGAGGTACCCAATTCCTCAATATCAAAACTTAGGGTGGCCTAGAGGCGCTTATATTCGATTCAAATTCCCATCAGCCAATTTCCAATAATCATTCTGCAAAAATATCTCTTAATAACCTTAGTGGTACTCAAAATTTCTTGTCATCGCCTCGTAATATACACTATTCATAGTACCCTATTCATGTGATCCGAAACATTGGCACCACTATTCGATTATCACTTAACCAATCATTTCTATTCCACATACCGTTCTAATGTACTATTCCCATAATTATTAGTTCAAACATACCTCTTATAATTCAAATCCCGAATATATCCTTGATTGTCACAGCTAGTCAATACTTCATTTACCTAAGAAAGTGATACTCATTATAATAGAGTCGATTTAACTAAATAGTCGACACCTATTCATATCGTGGTATATTTCCTCGAACAATTGGTAGTAGATTACATCGCTAAAAGTGCATGATCAACCGCTAATCTCCACCCATCAACATATAATAGTCGAGACCTCAGTAATCATTTAATAAGTTATTTCCAAAGTTGTAATCATATGAGTCGCTCCTTCTAAAATCTTGATAGCAATCTCAATTTCCCATATCCATAAGGTCCTTGATTATTCCAGATAAATGTGCACATCTCCTATACTTTATATAGAATACTATTATCTGTCTCCTCCGAAATTAATCAATACTTAATACTCAATAATGAAGTCGAAATCAATCAAATTCATATATCATGTGAGTGCCTAGATCACCATAATATTCCGAATACTCACAGATAATCATTATCCCAAATTTAATTCACAAATGAGATATCATAACTTAAAAAAAAATATTTAGTGATAATATCTAGTTGAGACCCTATAATCGTCATATCCTTTACGTATCTTATCCACGATACCAAACAACAAGTCAAATTTGCTTATTTAAGCTCGTAGAAGTACTTAGAATGAATAATACAATGGCACATCATCGGTAAATCACACTTAGTGATTCCCACACAATCATTCTCTAAAGTAATATCATTAGGCATCTAACTTCTATAATATATCATATGACCCAATTATATACTGGCAAGTGATAACCTTATATCCTCCATGTCTCATCATAATGGGGCATTATAGCCTTCAAATCAAGAAATTTCTAAATCACCTACATCCAAAATGAGGTATATTCATTAATGCAAAATTTGAATACACCCATGAAGTACAACACTAGTAATACCGAGTCAAAGATACTTCTGAACCAAAATACAACTGAATCTAATACAACAGAAAACAAGGTACATCATTGGAATAGGCGTCTACAATAACGGAGTACAACTGACAATCAAGCTAACTAATCAGTGAGATCGCCATCATCGTCACTCGCAGCTATGTCCATAATCGGGGCCGGGTCGGGCTGAGGTGGCACCTCGACCTCGGGCCAATCAATGAAATCCAACCACTGCTCGAATCCCTGAGCCTCATCGAGTGGAGCAGCCTCAAGTGCCTCAGGCTCTCCAATGTCGACTGGATCCTCCTCGGGATCCTCCTCGGCGTCAGGTGCGGGCTCCACCTCGGGTGGTGGCAATGGCTGGGCATTAACTGCCAAAGCAGCCTCCAGTGCGGCGTCTCTCTGAGCTAGGGCCTGTGTAAGGTCCTCTATGACTCACATCTGCTTGATGAGGGTCTCCTCCAAGCGCTCAACGGTGTCGCGGGATAGGCGGGCGTCAATCTCCCATCTCTGGCGGCCGTCACTTGCCCTCTTCATTTTCTCTCGCACATTATCCAGGCGCTCCTGGATTCTGTATCTGATCCTCCCGCGCTCGTATGGTGTTGTTGCGGTCCTTAATGATAGTTGTCAACTCGCTCCTTTCATCTTGGCTCCTTGCCAAGTGCTGTGTTAGGTCCCTGTTACGCTGGCGCTCCTCGGATAGCTCTGAGGTCGCTCGAATACTCTCCCGGTGCCAGTGAATCGCGAGTGCCCGGTAGTACTCCCGCTCGGCACGGGCATGAAAAACGTCCCACCAAGAAGGTGGCGCCGACTCCATCCTGATCAAACAAAACTAAGGCGGATCAGTAAAGGTAGAGGAAAGATAAGGAGAGAATAAGGAAAGAACGAATAAAGGAAATCAGTCAAGAATCAACTAAGTCAAGACAAGTATGACTATGGAATCTTCAAGTATACGTTCTATCTTAGTTTCAATCTCAATAATATGGTTCTACGCCAAATTGAAATCGATTTCACACTTAATTAGTCAAGTCGCGGTAATACCCAAAACACAGACCGAGGATCCTATCCTGGGTCAGCTCGGTATAAGTTTCCATCTTACTAGCCGAGCTCTGATACCACTCTAACTGTCACGCCCCAAACGGGACGCGACCACGATCCACAACTTAAATACAAATAACCAAACAGTCTAGACGAATATCCTCGAGAACCCAATGAAACAGAGTCTAAATAGCAGCGGAAATAAAGAAATACATTACAACTTACAGTCCATAATATCCATAATCCAAATTACATCCCCGATATGATCTAAAAATAACAACTTAAAAGTCAAAGGGTCCTACGCCCTTCAGTACAAATCGAAATGAAAAGAAATACAAGAGTCCAACAACAGCAACAAGAAGTAGTAAGTCCAACAACAGATAATAGTAACAAGTCCGGCGACATCAACAATAAAAGATAGTAAATCCAACAAGCGGAGTACAAGGGCTCAATCCGCAGTCGGTTCAGCATCTTCAACGACGTCCCCATCTAAGGTTAGAAAACAGGTGGGGATGAGACAGAAATCTCAGTGGATGGGGTGATCGTGTGCAAGTGTGGTGATATATTGTTAATGTGAGAAAACAGTAATATGAAAACGCGTGAGTATGATGCATGAATTCACACACAGTCCACAAGCGTCGTGATAAATATATTTAAGTAATATACTTATACGATTTGAGAAAAAATTAGTTCATGGTCACACATGCGCTTATGTGATTCGATCGAAGACAGGTAGGATTGCGTCAAAATGTAACGCCAATCCCATGCAAGGCAATTAATGGTTGCGTATGGATTTGTAGCGCCAACCAATGCAAAACAAGTAGCGGTTGTGTACGGTTTTGTAGCGCCAACCAAACGGTCCGATAACTCCGGAATCGTGTGGATCGAACAAACGATTCCTTCGTTCTTCCTTGTAACTCCCGGCGGGATGGTCCAAGACCGCACCTTATCGCTCCATAGGCAAAGACAAAATCCATAGTGGAGCTTGCAAGGCTCGGATCTGTCATAATCATGATTATACCTCAAGTACTACGACCCGCTTCCCTTGGACAAACTCCGTCCCTCAGTTGCGGGATTAGGACGATGGGACCTAAGAGTGGAATAGCGGCCGAGCTGCCGGTTCCATCCCCGACGTATCCATTTCGATTTGTGAGCTCGACACACCAAGTTGACTCGGCGAAAGTAAATACAAGATGCAATAACCCTAGCAATGAGTATTATTGATTCAGGGAAACAATTCAGGAAAATTTTTGAAAAAACGCGAGTGGCAATTTTGGCGTTGGTGGAGTTTTTGGATGAAGATGATTATCGGAAGGATAAGCAACCTTCGATATCTTGAAAGATTAGGTGGAACATAAGTCCCGTTATAGATTCAATATCGCCAGGCGAGGGAGTCGCTCCGCGATCGGGTATTAATCGGTCAAATTGATCCGATAAGTCAAGGGTTTTTGGGAAAGTAAAATAATTTAATTAAATCTCCAAGTCAGAGGGTCCAGGGCTATTTTAGTAAAAGAGAAAATAATTTGAGTTAGGTCCTTTATAAAAGAAAAATTATAATTTAGCCCCGTTTTGTAAAAACCAACACTTTTGGGGTTAGAAATTGAATAAATAAATATCCCGACCTTGAAAAATTAAGAGGTCAGTTCCTAAATTCTCCAAATTGTCCAGAGATTTAGGTTTTTAAAGTTTTGAGGTCGAGATTTTGTAAAATTCTCACATTGGCCCCAAATTTGTAAAAATTGCCAATTCGGACCTTAAGTTTAAAATAATCGGAACTCACAAACCGGAAGGGCTTTTAATGTGATTCTAGTTGGAAAATGTCACTAAGGTTATTGGGATGTTGGGACAAAAGCAGTTTTTAAAAGAAATAAGTGTAGGTCCTTTAACTTTTGAAAATATCATTTTTGTCCCATTTTGAAATAATTGCCTTTAAGGCTTTTAGGGGTCCAATTGTCATGAAATTTGAACCTTGGGTCCAAAATATAATTAAGTTATAGTTAAGTTAGTATTTCCAGGTGCATGGACTGCATAGGTCCTGGAAATTGCATTTGGGTCCTTAACTTTAGTATTTTACACATTAGTCCCTCAATTTTTGTAAAATTACTTTCCAAGCCCTAAACACTTGGATTTTTGGAATACTTTTAAAATATATAATTCCCAGTACCTTAAGAGTAAAAATTTCAAATTTAAAGTTTAGGTCTGGTACATTTTTAAAAATTGCAAAGTAGCCCTTAAACTTTCAAAATTTTACAATCTAGTCCTTGGGCTTTTAAAGGTTGATTTTATTTATCTTAAAACTCTTAAAACTTTATTAAAATTTCCCAAAGTCATTTTTGAACCTGAGTACAGTCCCAAAATTCGAAATTTGCAGAGGGGTCCTTTAACTTTCATTTTCTTGCAATTTAGTCCACCAACTTTCCATTTTTGCATTTTTAAGTCCAAAATTGAAATTTAATCAATTATGCTCGACTTGTCCAGGTTATAAGTAATCCAAAATATGGATTTCAAAGATCATACACGTGCATGTCCAATACATACAAGAATTCATCAAATAGAACATTAAATTGTACATGTATGCACCTAAAGTTCAATAAATAGCAATTTTGAGCAACTCTTGAGAATTTTCATGATTTGATACATAACATTGACATGCAATACATAGATTATATATATCAAGGGCTCATGATCAAAATTCTACATGCATTTTAATAAAAACACCTAGAAGTTGGAAAGTATTTTTCCACCCACCTTAAAATTGGAAAATTGTGAAATAAAAGGATAAATTTCACAATTTTTGGCTGAGGTCACTTAGGTCAGCCCCTAAGTCAAGAAATATCAGAAATTTGGAGTTAGAAAAATGAGAGAAAAATTAAAGAGAAAAGAAGGAGATAAGGAAATTGGAAAGACTACACTTTACCTTGTGTAGTAGGTGATTTGAAACTAGTTGGAGCTTCAAATTTGGAGATTTTGGTTCAACTTCAAAATCACCTAAGGTCAGCCCCTATTTCTCAAAAATGAAAAAGGGGTGTTAAAATTTGAAAAAAATAGAAGGAAGAGGAAAGAAGGGTTCTAGTATTCAATTCTTACCTTGTAGTCCAAATTTCTCTACTAGGTCTTCTTCAAGTCTTCAAGTTTCACCACCATGCATGCATGTCTCCAAGTGGTCTTCTAAGTACCTCAAAATCAAAAATATAAACTTAAGTTACAAGAAGAAGGTGATGAGTAGGAAGAATTTAAGTTGAATTGAGGAGTGAAATTTCTTATCTTGAGAAAGAGGGTGTTCGAATTTTTGAGTTTTAAGTGGTAAGATTGTTTATTTTGGTTTAGATGCTTGAAGAAATGAAGTATGGTTGATGTTAGGAAGAAGATGTTCTTGGAGTTATGAAGATGGGTTTGAAGATGTGAAGGACTTGTGTTTGAATATTTGAAGATATGAAGAAGTGGTACTTGAAGATATGAAGAACTTATGTTGAAGATTTGAAGATGTGAAGAGTTGGTGTTTGAAGGTTTGAAGATATGAATGAATTTTGTTTGAAGATTTGAAGATGTGAATGAATTTTAGAGAGAGGTTAAAGAGAAGGAGGAGAAAAGGCTTGAGAATTAAAATGTGTTTAATGAAATGAACAAAATTTGTTCATTTTCTTCTCAATGTGCCGTCCACATTAGGGGGGGAAGAGAGGGATTTTTTGATTAATTTTGTGTCTTGTAATTTGTCTCTTGCATGGAGACAATTTGGTAGTCAAAGGTACGGGTCAAATTGGAATGTTGAGAGGAATAAGAAGAATGTTGGGAAGAATAGAATATGTTGGGAAATTTAATGATATAAAATTAAGGTATAAGATAATGTATATAATGTTTGAATTAATGGTATAATTATACACAAGATGACTAATATAAGGTATAAGTGTACAAGAGTTGGATGATATTTCTACTCCAAAAATATCATCATGGTCGTCCATAATAAGGGCATATTGGTAATTCCATATATATTTTTTTGTCCCAATTTGATGATAATAGATGAAATATGTCAATCTCCAAAATAATTAGTGATTTCCTTGATCACTTATAAGTCTCATGATCACTTAATCCAAATCAAAATCTTAATTCTATAAAGTAAAAGTCTCTAAAATAAATAGTCTCTTAAAATTCTAAGGTGACTAATAAATACAAAAATAGTAATAATGATCAATCAAGTGATCATAAATGCAAAAATAGAATTAATGATGATCATGATCACAAGTAATTAAATAAAATAAGATAAAGTACAAAATGTATATATTATTAATAACTACCCGTCAAAAATGACGCGGTAAAATAGTCGATCAAATGCATAGACGACAATAAGAGTCAATTATATGTTCGGAAAGATCGGGGCTTCACAGATATCCGAACCAAAAAATCTACGAACCAAAAATATTCGTTGACTTTTTGACTTTCCCCAAACCGTACCATCCCAAATATATTTTTGGTACGGTTCTGGATATTTTTCAAATACCCGTACCGAGAACCGTACCGAACCATATCGAACCACTTGTTAGTCCAAGTGGCTACGATAATCTAGAGGAGGGGTGAATAGATTATGCCGATTTTTCGCAAATCACCCTCTTTTTCGAATCAACAAGTAAATGACAAGAATGTAAATGCGGAAATTAAACAACACTCGTTGATTTAAAGAGGTTCAACCCACCTAGGGCCTAATCCTCTACCACCCCAGTATATCCGGGATGGATTTCAAAAGGAAAAAATGATTTTATTAATTTACCAAAAATTAATACAACACCTTGAGGATTACCACAACCCTCTTACACCACCTTGAAGATTACCACAATCCTCTTACAACACCTTTGAAGATTACCACAATCTTCCTTCACCACCTTTGAAGAGTACCACACTCTTCAAACACCTATCACCTAAATCACCCAAGTGTATTCTTACCACAAGAATACTCACAAGGATGTCTTGTGTTGAGTGATGGACAATATTCAAGATTACAACTCTATGAAACCAATACAAAGATTGACTGCAAGTGTAATCAAGAATCAAAAAGCCTAGACCTCAAAGATGTGCAAGTGAAAGTACTTAGGCTATTACAACAAGAATGTAAAAATGAAAGCTTGAACAATTTGCAGATTTCTTGTTGTGTATTTTGCTTGTGTGTGTTATATCTTGTGTCTTCAATTCATCCTCTATTTATAGGGAAGTCTTCACCAACATAGGCTCCCAACATAGGCTCCTCTATCTTCACTTTTATCTACAAAAAGAAGATCACAAGATGTAGAAATATTGTACAAAAATCAAAAGTAAATCTTGATGTCAAAGAATTCAAACGGTATAATTTTGCTGTTACAAAATAACATAGGGCGACCGGTTGCCCTGTTTAAGATTTCGAACGTTTGAAAAAGATAGTGCGATCCAGTGCAAAAGTCGTCAGTCGGGTCGACCGGCGACGGGTGTGCGGCCGGTCGCTCTAATGCGGCCAGTCGACCTCACCTCGACCGTCCCCCCTCCTTTTTTTTTTTCAAGACTGCATGTTCTGCTTCGTGTTTTCTTTTCTTGGTGCTGGTCGACCATTTGGGCGGCCAGGTCGACTCCAATTTGAAATGTTGTCCGATTTTTTTAAAAAATAAACTTCAAGAAATACTCCAAAAAATTAGTAAAAACATTTTAAATCATTCGGGAGTATTTGGACAACATTTATAAACATAGTTTTGGTGTAAAAACCAATATAAACAAAATCATCAAAAGTGTTGTCCAATTTTAATCAAATTAAAAACTCTAAGAAATACTCCAAAAATTAGTAAAAATATTTTAAATCATTTAGGAGTATTTGGACAACATATAAAAACATTGTTTTGGTATAAAAACTCATTTAAACAAAATCATCAAAATCTTGATAAAAACATTTATCTAACAAACTCCCCCTTTTTGATGATTACAAACCAAAACAATTTTAGAAAGTTGATTTTAAAACAAAACCAATTTTCCTATTCTTAAAGCATCAACCATTGCAAGCAAGATTCATCATAAGTACAAACACACAAGGATAGGAGCAAAGATTTTTCAAAATCATTTTTGCACAAGCTCCCCCTATCAATATGCATATCAAGAACAAGTATACAAGCAACAATTAAAAGCTAAGAGCTTAGCTTTTACAACTTAAGCTTGAATTCCATGAGCTTATAAGCTCCCCCTGTCACAAAACATTATTAGTCAAGCATAAAAATCCACAATACATCAAATGGACTAACCAATATTCACAGCTTATGGCTTTTAAGAGCCCTAGCTTATAGCTTTTCTTGCAAGCTTATTTTTGCTTCTTTGAGCGTATGAGCGTTTTTCCTGTTTCTCCCCCTTTGGAATCATCAAAAAGAATGTTAGCATGATAAAAACATCATATATTCATATCAAAGTGCGCAAATTTATCGATTTATCGAGCGTTTTGAAAATAGAAGCTTAAATTCCAAATAAAAGGGAAAAATTGATCAATTGACTTGCAAAAGCTCATTTGATTGATAAAACATGATCTCTATAAACTTATAAGACTTTTCAAATCGAGAGACTCATGTAGGTGATGAATTTTTCATTGAAACATTTTGTCGAACACTTGGCGTGCGTCGAATAAAACTAGAAGTATATAACGCCTTTGAAATTCATTTAAGCCAAAAATTTCATCACCAATTCAGTTCAAACAACATTCAATACATCATAAATATTAAGCTCATCGCATTCATATGAAACTAGCATCAAGAATTTTGCAAATAAGTCAAAATCTCAAGGGTTCAACCCAATTGAGCAAATGAAGTAGAATTCTTACCATTTGATCGGAAAAGATGAGACATAATGATGATGATCATGATATATAATGTCCATGTTGTGAAAAAGATGCATGAAAACCATTTTTGAATGAAATATGTGAAAATTTGGCAAAGGGGACGAAAAATGGCCAAAATAAGTTAAAATGAAGAATCAAGACAAGAATCGGTTTTAACCCAATTTTAGGCTTAGGGCGGCCGGCGACGTTGAGGGCGACCGTTGCCCTCAACCCTTTCACCACATGCATCAAGATTTCCAAAATCCGAATTTTCAACCAAAAATCCGATTTTTCGCCCCTAAGTTTTAAAACGTGCAAAATGCAAACGTAAGCCTCATTCAATATGCATTATGCCTAACTGAGCTCGTAACGATGCAAAAGTCTCGGAAGATAGCGGTTTTGTAAAAATGTCAGCTAATTGATCTTGAGATGGTACAAAAGATATCTCAATTTTTCGTTTTGAAACACAATCCCTTAGAAAATGATGTCAAATCTCAATATGTTTAGTACGGTTATGATGAACCGGGTTTTGAGCAATGTTTATAGCGGAAATATTATCACAAAAGATAGGAACACTTTCAAAAGAGCATTTATAATCCGCTAAGGTTTGTTTCATCCAAAGAAGTTCTGTACAACAAAATGCCGCGAAATATATTCGAAGCCGGCCGTTGAAAGTGAAACACAATTTTGTTTCTTTGAAAACCAAGAAACTAGGCAATCACCTAGAAATTGACATGATCCTAAGTATTTTTCCGATCATCAATATTTCCCGCATAATCCGAATCACTATAACCTTTAAGAGAAAAATTTTCATTCTTTGGATAGAATAAACCATATTGAATAGTACCTTTCAAATATCGAAAAATTCTTTTAACGGCACTCATATGAGATTCTTTGGGATTGCTTTGAAAACGAGCACATAGGCATACGGCATGAAGAATGTCCGGTCTACTTGCGGTTAAATAAAGTAAACTGCCAATCATACCTCTATATTTGGATTCATCAACCGACTTGCCTTTTTCATCTTTGTCAATCTTGACGTTTGTTGCCATTGGGGTAGAGATGGTTCTTCCTTCTTCAATGCCAAATTTCTTCAAAAGCTCATTTGTATATTTTGATTGAGAAATATAAATTCCTTCTTGGCATTGCTTAATTTTAAGTCCAAGGAAGAAGTTGAGCTCCCCCATCATGCTCATTTCAAATTCACCTTGCATTAACTTAGAAAATTTCTTGCACAAGGATTCATTAGTAGCACCAAAAATAATATCATCAACATAAATTTGCACTAATAAGCAATCTTGCCCTTTTTCAAAAACAAAGAGAGTAGTGTCAACTTTACCTCTTGTAAAACCATTTTGCAAAAGAAAAGAGCTAAGTCTATCATACCATGCACGGGGTGCTTGTTTCAAACCATATAAGGCCTTTTTAAGTCTATAAACATCATTAGGCCTAGAAAAATTTTCATACCCCGGAGGTTATTTTACATAGACTTCTTCTTGAATAATACCATTTAAAAATACGGATTTTACATCCATTTGGTAAAGCTTGAAATTTTTAAAACAAGAATAGGCAAGTAAAATACGAATAGCTTCTAAACGTCTTCGGTGCAAATGTTTCATCATAATCAATACCTTCTTCTTGACAATAACCTTGAGCTACTAACCTTGCTTTGTTTCGAACAATATTGCCTTGGTCATCGAGCTTGTTCCGAAATACCCATTTTGTACCAATAATGGTTTGAGATGGAGGACAAGGTACTAATTCTCATACATCATTCCTTTCAAATTGATCCAACTCCTCTTGCATTTCTAAAAACCAATCCTCATCTTCAATGGCTTCCTTAGCATTTTTAGGCTCTTTTTGAGATATAAGAGCTTTCTCGGCAAATTTTCCTCGAGTCATTACTTTATCAAAGGGATCACCAATAATAAGATCTTTTGGGTGATCTCCCTTAAATTTAAATGCTACGGGAAGATTCGAAGTATCACCTTTATCTTCTTGAGGAACACTTGAGCTTGAAGGTTGATCATTTTGAGTTTCATCTTGAACAGTGGGTTCAATAATATCCTCTTCATCACTTTCATCATTGGGTATCCTTTCAACACCCGAAGCTTCATTGAATTTGACATGGATGGATTCTTCAACAACCCCACTAGTCTTATTGTAAACCCGATATGCTTTGCTCTTGATTGAATACCCCATAAATATTCCGTCATCGGCCTTAGGATCAAGTTTGTCTAATTGATCCTTAGTATTCAAAATAAAACATTTACATCCAAAAATTTTGAAATAACTAATATTTGGAGTTCTTCCTTTCCAAAGTTCATATGGAGTTTTATTCATTTTAGGACGAATAAAAACTCGACTAATGACATAGCAAGCGGTACTTACGGCTTCGGCCCAAAAATATTTTGGAAGTGAAAATTCATTGAGCATGGACCAACTCATTTCTTGAAGTGTCCGATTCTTCCTTTCGGCTACTCCATTTTGTTGAAGTGTCCTTGGAGCTGAAAAATTATGACTATATCCCTTGGTTTCACAAAAGACTCTAAATTCGCCGTCAAATTCTCCACCTCGATCACTTCGAATAGACTTAATAGTATCTTCCTTTTCATTTTCAATAAGTCTACACAACTTAACAAACTCATTAACGTCATCGCTTTTATTTGTAAGAAATATAGCCCAAGTATATCTAGAAAAATCATCAACTATAACAAAAGTGTAGTGTTTTCCACTTAGACTTGCCGTACCAATATCCCCATACAAATCAAGATGAAGCATTTGTAGGGGTTTAGTAGTGGAAATTTCATTTTTAGGCTTAAAACTACTTTTAACTAATTTGTTCTTTTGACAAGTGTCACATAAGCCAAGATTTTCAAAATTCAATTTGGGTAGTCCTTTTACATGTTGGTTTTTGTAAATAGTTTGCAAATTTTTGTATCCAACATGACCAAGTCGCCTATGCCATAAACTAGTTAAATCATTATTGGCGACAAGACAAGAAACGTTTTGGCTAACCAAATCACTTGTACAAATTTTGTAAAGATTGCCTTTTCTAATTGCTTCACAAATAATTTTATCATTTTTGGAAATAATGCATTTTTCTTTATTAAAAACAACATTATAATTTGAATCACAAAGTTGGCTAACACTTATCAAATTGAACTTAAGCCCTTCTACTAAAAGAACATTACTAAGAGAGAAAGAAGAGTTACCAATTTCTCCATTTCCAAGAATTCTTCCTTTGCCATTGCCGAACATGACCATACCCTCTTCTTGGAGCTTGATGTTGGTAAAAAGTTCTCTCTTTCCGGTCATATGGCGTGAACATCCGCTGTCCACGAGCCATTTTGAATCTTCCATTGTTGTTATAGCCCCTATAACCTACAAATGAATTATTTTTAGGTACCCTATAATTTTGGGGTCCATGGGGGTTAGCCTTGAGACCTTTAAATCTCCAATAATAGCTAAAATTATTCTTCAATTTACAATTGCTAGCATAGTGTCCATTTTTACCACAATAAGAACAAGTAATAATACGAGGACTACTAGCACGTACAAATGTTGGACCTTGGTCTTTTTTCTTAAAAGCATTTTAAAACGGTTTGTAACCAAGTCCTAATTTAGAATGCTCACCTCTTTGTGCATCTAAAATTTTTGTGACTTTATCCGTACTTAAATTGAATCGATGCACATCCTTTTTCAAATTTTCAATATCATTTGTGAGCGTTTGTTTTTCGGTTTCAAGTGTACGGACCATAGTAAGAGTAATAGCATGAGCTTTATCAAGAGAGTCATAAGAGGTAAATAATTTATCTTTTTCTAGTTTAAGCTCTTTATGCTCATTTTCCAAATTCTTGTATTTAATAATCAAATTTTGAAACTCATTTTGCAATTCATCAAAATCACATTGTAATTCATCAACTAGGGAAGAAGATGAAGCATTAGAGCGCACTCCTCGGTATTTTCATCGTCCTATAGCCATAAGACCATGTTCGATTCTCCTTTCTCGTCGGTTGTTTCAAGTAATTCATCCCAAGTTTTGACGTCCGCATTTAAAGCCTTCTTTTTCGGAAAAGGCTTTTTCTTCTTTTGTTCCTCTTCCGCTAATTTTGGGCAATCGGCTATGTAGTGCCCGAATTTTCCGCATTTGAAACAAGAATTGTCTCTTGGCTTTCTTGCTTTATTTTTGTTTACAAATTTTGCAAAGTTTCTAACAAGAGCCACCGCTTTCTTCATCATCCTCATCACTAGCATAATAAACATTATTAGAAGAAGATGCCTTTAATAATATTTTGTGTACCCGGTTTAGAGGTGGATGGTTGAGAATTTTTCCTCTCCTTGAGATATACTTCATAGATGAGGAGATTCCCAATGAGCTCATCAAACTTGAGTGTCTCAAGATTTTGAGCTTTCGTGATTGTCGTCACCTTTTCGGACCATGAGCCGAAGGCGTTCAATACCTTGGTCACCTTGTCTTCTTCTGAGATGATCTTTCCAAGAGCCACAAGAGGATTGACTATGTTGTCAAGCCTTTCCACCATTTTTGATATGCTTTCACCATCATGCATATTGAAATTTTCAAAATCTTTCACAAGCATTGTTTTTCTTGCTTGTTTCACTTTCTTTGTGCCCTCATAAATGGTTTCTAATTTTTCCCAAACTTCATGTGCCGACCGTATGCCTCTTATGCGATTATATTCGGTGGCGGTAAGAGAGCAATGTAAATTGTTTAAGGCCTTATCGTTTAAAGAGAAAGTCTTCTTGTCATTTTAATCATATTCCTTGAACGGCTTGGGAGTTGTGGTACCATCCTCCAATTTTGTTGTTGGTTGAGCAACTCCTTCAATGACCACATTCCAAATATCAAATCCACACCCTTGTAGAAAGCACTCCATACGGTCTTTCCAAAATGCGTAGTTGTTGGCGTCGAATAGTGGTGGCTTGTTGGTGGAGGCGCCGGTGGTGAGATGAGCATCATGTGTAGCCATGGATCTTTCCTCTTTACTCGAAACGAGCTAGCCAAAGAGTTTGGCTCTGATACCACTTGTTAGTCCAAGTGGCTACGATAATCTAGAGGGGGGTGAATAGATTATGCCAATTTTTCGCAAATCACCCTCTTTTTCGAATCAACAAGTAAATGACAAGAATGTAAATGCGGAAATTAAACAACACTCGTTGATTTAAAGAGGTTCAACCCACCTAGGGCCTAATCCTCTACCACCCCAGTATCTCCGGGATGGATTTCAAAAAAAAATATTATTAATTACCACAATTAATACAACACCTTGAGGATCACAACAATCCTCTTACAACACCTTCAAGGAGATTACCACAATCTTCCTTCACCACCTTTGAACAGTACCACACTCTTCAAACACCTATCACCTAAATCACCCAAGTGTATTCTTACCACAAGAATACTCACAAGGATGTCTTGTGTTGAGTGATGGACAATATTCAAGATTACAACTCTATGAAACCAATACAAAGATTGAGTGCAAGTGTAATCAAGAATCAAAAAGCCTAGACCTCAGAGATGTGCAAGTGAAAGTACTTTAAAGTATTACAACAAGAATGTAAAAATGAAAGCTTGAACAATTTGCAGATTTCTTGTTGTGTATTTTGCTTGTGTGTGTTATATCTTGTGTCTTCAATTCATCCTCTATTTATAGGGAAGTCTTCACCAACATAGGCTCCTCTATCTTCACTTTTGTCTACAAAAAGAAGATCACAAGATGTAGAAATATTGTACAAAAATCAAAGTAAATCTTGTTGTCAAAGAATTCAAACGGTATAATTTTGCTGTTACAAAATAACATAGGGCGACCGGTTGCCCTGTTTAAGATTTCGAACGTTTCAAAAAGATAGTGCGATCCAGTGCACAGTGTCGTCGTGGGGTCGACGGCTGATTTGCGACCGGTCGACCTCACCCTTGACCGTCCCCTCCTTCTTTTTCAAGACCCGCATGTTCTGCTTCGTGTTTTCTTTTCTTCACAGTCGACCATTTGATGCGACCTGGCCGACCTCCAATTTGAAATGTTGTCCGATTTTTTTCAAAAATAAACTTCAAGAAATACTCCAAAAAATTAGTAAACACATTTTAAATCATTTGGGAGTATTTGGACAACATTTATAAACATAGTTTTGGTGTAAAAACCAATATAAACAAAATCATCAAAAGTGTTGTCCAATTTTAATCAAATTAAAAACTCTAAGAAATACTCCAAAAATTAGTAAAAACATTTTAAATCATTTAGGAGTATTTGGACAACATATAAAAACATTGTTTTGGTATAAAAACTGATTTAAACAAAATCATCAAAATCTTGATAAAAACATTTATCTAACACCACTCTGAACCGAGGACCCGAAGCTAGAACCAATTTTAAAGATTATATATAAATACATATACATTATTTCTATTTTATTTATATTTTGTTATTGAATTAACTACAAATTATTTGAAATTAAGTTGAATATAAAACATATTTCTAGTAAAACCATAATAATACAACTATTATGAATTTTAAAAATCTTTTAATAGAGTAAATTATTTAAAATTAAAATTAGTTAAATGATTAGTAAATTGCACTTAAAAGAGAAACATACTCTAAATAAGTAATAATATACCAAATTATAACAATAAAAAAAATCATATTTTAATTTTTTTACCACATCACAAAGATTATAAATATAATTTTATTGATTATGTTAAGTTGTTAAGTATGAGATATTGAGATTATAAATCTATATAAGATTTTGTTTCATACTAACTTATCAAAATTAATAGTTAATTATAATTGTTCTAAGCTAATAGAAGGACAATTGCCCAAATAATAGAATATTATTGTATTATAGAGGTTATTAAATTTAGAATTTAGGATTGTCTTACCTATTATGATTTTAGTTTTTATTTTGAGGCTTACTAAAAAGAGATGGAATTATATCCATTTGGTGATTTTTATATCGATTTTTTTTTTCAAATTTGTATGTTTTATTTATGACTAATCTCCAAATCTCCGTCCCGAACCGAACCATACCGTACAGTCCCATTAGAACCGAATCTCCGTACCGAACCGTCCCGAACTTTCGGTACGGTTCGGGACGGAGATTGTTTTTCTATGGTTCGGTTCTGGAGATTTTTTTTTTTAGAATCTCCGAATCGTCCCGTACCGTGCACACCCCTAGTTTTAATTATTTAAAATATTGAAATCATACTTTTATATTGAATTGAAGTATTTCTTTTCTTTTGAAAAATTAAAGCATTCAATCTATATTATCTTTTTACTAAGGCTTCTATATGTTAGTCCAAGTGGCTACGATAATCTAGAGGGGGTGAATAGATTATGCCGATTTTTCAATTTACACCCTCTTTTTCGAATGTGAAGATGATAGCAAAAATATAAGTGCGGGAAAATAAACAACACTCGATGATTTATAGTAGTTCAACCCACCTAGGACCTAATCTACTACCACCCCAGTATATCCGAAGTAGATTTCAAAATGAAAAAAGAATTTTATTAATAGTCACCAAAACTATTACACCTTCACCTTGAAGAGCACCACACTCTTCTTACAATACCACCAAGGAGATTACCACAATCTTCATTCACCTATGAAGAGTATCACACTCTTCAACACCTAAGATCACCCAAGTGTGCTCTTACCACAAGAACAACAACAAGGATATCTTGTTTTGGATGATTGACAAAAATTCAAGATTAGAACTCAATAAAGAAGTATACAATTTATGAGTGCAAGTGTAATCAAGAATAGAAAGCCTAGACCTCAAAATGTGCAAGTGAAAAGCTAGGGAAATTACAACAAGAATGTAGAATGTGAAAGCTTAGAGAAATTTGCAGATTTTCTTGTTGTGTTGTTTGCTTGTGTTGTTGTATTGTTCCTTCAAATCCTTCATTTATTTATAGGAGAGTCTTCAAGATTGGATCTCCAACATAAGCTCCTCCATCTTCACTTTTGTCTACAAAAAGAAGATCACAAGATCCACAAATAATGTACAAAATGATAAAGTAAATCTTGCTGATAATGGTTTGTTAACGGTTTGAATTTGTCATTGTCAAAAAATAACATAGGTCGACCACCTTTTAAGAAATTTTGAACGTTTAAAAGTAAATCGTAGATTCAGATATGGGATGACGGGGTCGGACCGGTCGAGGGGGTTGGACCGACGAGTTTGACCGGTCACCCTAGCTCGGACCGTCCAACGTGACCAAAATAGAACCAGGAGAGTTTTCTCGTAAAAATCAATGCCCGACACCGGTCGACCCCCTTCAAAATTGTTCCGCTTTCATTTACTCGCTTTCAAGTTTCGACTTTCGGGCATGGGTTGCCCTCTAGGGCGACCGGTTGACCTCAAAATGTATGTTGTCCAATTTTTGTCGAAAATAAACTTCTTGAAATACTCCTAAAAATTAGTAAAAATATTTTAAATCAATTAGGAGTATTTAGACAACATTTAGGAACATTGTTTTGGTGTAAAAACTCAGTTAGATAAAATCATCAAAATTATGATAAAAATATTTGTCTAACACTATATTCAAAGTGCGTCAGTCCCACATAAATCTTCTCACTATATTTCAAATTATTTTTAACTAAATCAATTCAGTACACAAAAAATATTCTTAACTAAACAAATTTCATTTTTCAACCTATATATTTTAAATTTAAATCATTAATCATATCCTCATTTTTCACAACTCTTTGGAAATTTTAAGCTGAATAAAACAAAAAACAAATAAAGCCATAAATGTGAAATTGGTGAAAATATTGCTAAAATTCATTACATTGGGCAATCACTTCCTAAAAGTATTAAATTGCCCCTAAAAACAAATTAAGGATATGAATAGACAATTGTTGGGGCTAAACAGTTAAAGAAACACAAACGAAATATATATATATACATATATTGTCACGCCCTAACTCACGATGATATAAAAACTACAATCCATATCCGAGTCCAAACAGCGAAATATAAATTGTTATTAAAAACCAAAAATATATATAGATATAACTACGAGAAACGTTGAGAATCAAAATGTATTCCTGATACCAATAGTGAAATATACATATTAATTATTAAAGGCCAAAAGAAACACATAGTTATTACAAGCCAAATTATATATTAATATAATCATAAGAAAAATTGACCAGGTCTATGAAACTCCTATAAGAGAAACTACTATTATAATTATTGTTCTGAACAACAAACGTCATATATACATAGGGACGTCGTCAGGACATCTAGCAAAATGCTCCTGGAACTGGCACTAGCTAGTCAGATCAGGGATATCCCTCAACTATTTCGTTGTCGCTTGGATTATCGCATGAAATATTTTTTAGAAAAAAACATACGTGAGGGGAAAAAACCTCAGTGAGGGGGTGCGCGTGTGCAGGTGTGACTGTTTAGAAAAGTTTATTATTAAGAGAAGTTCAATTATTCTTTACAAGTATAATCATTTTAATTAGAAATATCAATCACTCAATCAATCACTCAATCAATCTATATCACAATTATTTCAAATATCACATTAACGGAGGGACCGTTCATTAACGGTAAGTGACCCCGTTCTTCCTTATCGCTCCTTTATTGCGTTGGCGTAAAGCCTTGCCCCTTATTGACTTCCAGCATCGAATCCTCTTCGTTTCCAAACAAATTTCGACATTAGTACTCCTACACCATCACTCTAGAAGGTTAATTAAGAAAAACAAAATTATGTTGGTTTGGTTATATATCTAAATTTCAAGCTGAAAATACTCTATAACCTGCGGCAAAATCTAGAATCGAAGTTGCTCTTTCTTCATATTTCTCGTTTTCGATTGTGATGAGTCCTACAAGTGTCCCTTCTCTTTCCTTTATTCACATCTTCCCTATTATCCTTCCATTTAATTCACCTTATCTTATTACTGTTCAATTGGAATCATCCGAAGCTCCCTTTTTTCTTGTAAAAGTTGTTTCATTTCTTCTTTACTTGACACCTCATGCTACTTCTTCACTTAGTTGGCTTCTTTTGTAGCAATGGTCATATATTTCCTTTTTTTGTGTCGGTTAAGGTGGCTTAACAGTTAAGCCACAAGCCAAATCAATCTTTATCTTTTTAGTATATATGTATGTATTTATTTATCTATTTATCTATGTATTTATCTAACCTTTCTTAACATGATATAAATGTGTATATATATGTATCTAACTTCTCTAGTCTACAGTATACACGTGTATATATATAGTAAGTTTTAACCTTTATAATTTTAATTAGTATTCAAATCAATATATGTTTTCGGTTAAAACCGTAAGATACTCGATACTTCAATAATTAAATTACACGATATTCTTAATATATACTCTAAAATAAAATTTGGGTTGCACTCGAAATTTATATTATAAGTAAATACCATATAAAATAAATCTATATAATAAATTAAATTGTTTATAAGTAGTCGAAATTTCGTGGTTCTACATCCTTCCCTCCTTAAAAGAATTTGGTCCCCAAATTCTCTTCTTGAAACAGTTTCGGGTAGTATTTTCACATACCTTCTTTTGTTTCCCAAGTGGCTTCTTTAGACCTATCGTGGTTTTGCCGCACTACTTTAACCAAGGGAATACTTTTCTTTCTTAACTGTTGAACTTGACGATCTATAATTCACAACGGTTCCTCCTTGTATGTCAATTTCTCCATTACTTGAGGAATGTTGTCCTTGATTATGTGCTCTGGATCAAGATGATATTTCTTTAACCTTGAAACATGAAAGATGTTGTGCATTCCTGAAAGCTTTGGCGAAAATTGTAAATAATAAGCTACAGTTCCTATTCTTTCTAGTATTTTTTTAAAAAAAAGGGCCTATATATCTATGGCTCAATTTCACATCTTTCTTGGTGTGAATCTTATGCTTACGGGCCGAAAGACAATCTCAGGAATACTTTGTCTCAAGTTGGGATTTGTAAATCTTTTCTCCTTGATCTATGTAGCTTTTAAGCGGCTTTGAGTCATGCGATTCGTTCTCGAAATATTTGAATTTTGTCGATAGTTTCTTGCACTAGATCAAGCTTGGGAAATGGTGGTGACGTAGTACTTTTCATCTTAGGAGTCCACTTATCATCAATTTCTCAATGAACGGCTGACCTACACTTCCTTCCGTATAGAGATTCATAAGGTGCCATCCCAATTGTTGCTTGATAACTGTTATTGTACGCAAATTTTGATAAGGCCAGATGAGAATCCCAGTTCCCTTGAAAATCTAACGTACATAATTTAAGCATATCTTCAAGTATTTGGATGATTCTCTTAGATTGTCCGTCGGTTTGAGGATGAGCAACAATGCTAAAACATAGCTTGGTTCCCAAAGCTTCATGTAGGCTTTTCCAGAATCGGGATACGAATCTAGGATCTCTATCAGAAACAATGTTAGTAGGTATATTGTGTAGCCTCACAATCTCGTTAATGTATATTTGAGCTAATTCATGGTCGTTATCCGTCTTTCTAATAGGTAGAAAATGTGCTGATTTGGTAAGCATATCAACTATCACCCAAACTACGTCATGGTACTTTTAGTTTGTGGGAAGTCTGTGACGAAATCCATAGTTATGTACTCCCACTTCTATTCTGGTATAGGCAGAGGTTGTAGAATTCCAGAAGGTCGTGGATGTTCTGCCTTCACTTGTTAGCAAGTTAGACGCTTTGAAATGTGTTCAACAACTTGATTCTTCATATTTTCCCACCAATAACGGGCATTGACTTCTAGGCAAAAGACGATCCAAGTAATTTGTTGACCTTTATTATATTGTAACGAGGAGGATATGATTTCCATTTTCTCTAGCCAATGCTTGATCTTGATGTCATCCGACTCTCTTAGAGATTCAAGGGGTCAAACCTAAGAATCGCTCTAACATTTTGTCATGCGCGACCGGTACCGGTTCTAGAGGGTCTTGATGTTCAGGTTGATTTGTTTGTTCCTTCATAAACAACCATATTTGTTGCAAGTCGTGTGTCGTTAAGTTGTCCCCGGCGACAGATGGTTGTGCATGATGTACTTTTGGTGCGGAAGATGCTCGCACTAGCTTTGAGGTTCCTCCCTATGGTTCAATTCAGGTTTTCCTTATGAAGTCTATCAGTCGCCCATATTATTAAAATAAACTAGAATTAATTGACAAAACGTAAAAGCATAACATTTTAACTAAAATCAAATAGCCATATGTAATCATCATTTTACCCACAAAATTTGACGATTACATTCATGGTAATAGTAGTATGTACAATCGATCATACTTTTATATCATGCCACTAGTAGTCAGTACTAATATTAAAACCAAGTAACATCTGTTAGTCCAAGTGGCTACGATAATCTAGAGGGGGTGAATAGATTATCTCGGTTTTTCAGATTTTGCCCTCTTTTTCGAATAATCAAACAAAGACGAGAATGTAAATGCGGAAATAAAACAACACTGCCGATTTAAAGAGGTTCAACCCACCTGGGCCTAATCCTCTACCACCCCAAGATATCCTGGATGGATTTCAAAAGGAAAAAGATTTTATTAATTTACCAAAAATTAATACAACACCTTGAGGATTACCACAACCCTCTTACACCACCTTGAAGATTACCACAATCCTCTTACAACACCTTTGAAGATTACCACAACCTTCAAACACCTATCACCTAGATCACCCAAGTGTATTCTTACCACAAGAATACTCACAAGGATGTCTTGTGTTGAATGATGACCAAAATCAAGATTACAACTCAATAATGATTGATACAATATGAGTACAAGTGTAATCAAGAATTAAAAGCCTAGACCTCAAATTTGTGCAAGTGAAAGTGCTAAGGCTAATACAACAAGATATATGAAAGTGTTTGCTTTGTTTGCTCTTTGCTTGTATGGAGTGTTGTATCTTGTTGTTTGAATGAAGCCTCTATTTATAGGAGAGGTCTTGGCTTTGATTTCCGTACATTGGCTCCTCCTTGGGGAGTGATTTGCTGCAAAAGAAACCATTTAAAATCATCAATATAGCTGTTAAGTGAAATCAATCCCACAAAATAGGGAAAAGTCATTCTAAAATGCAACGGATAGTTTCATTGCCAAAACAGGGGTTCGACCGGTCCGCACAGAGATAAGATTGAAAAGAATTCTGCAATTTTTACACAGGGGACCGGTCGAGGGGTTCGACCGTCGCCTTGGTCTTGACCGGTTGGGGTTGATAGAAAATCAAAACAGAAAGTCCGCATTTGAGAGGGTCGCTCCCGTGCACGGCCGCCCGGGGTCGACCGGCCGCCTCACTCACCGGCGCCCACCTGGTCGACCGGCCGCCTCCCATTTTCTCTTACGTCCCATTTTCTGTTTCAAAACTCAACTCAGTACGGGTTGCCCTATAGGGCGACCTGGCCGAGCTCGAAACAAAAGTGTTGTCCAATTTTAAATCGAATATTAACTTCAAGAAATACTCCGAAAAATAGTAAAAACATTTTAGATCGATCGGAAGTGTTGGGACAACATTTAGGGACATTGTTTTGGTATAAAAACTCATTTGAACAAGATCATCAAAATCATGATAAAAACATTTATCTAACAAACTCCCCCTTTTTGATGATTACAAACCAAAACAATTTTCAAGAAGACGATTTCGAAAAACAAAATAATTTTCCGGTTTATGAGTAAACTATCCGTTTAAAAACATTTTACAAAAGCTCCCCCTATTAACAAGCACATTAATAAGAAATATTGCAAAAGCTAGAAGCACAAGCTTTTACAAAATAAACAACAACTCTATGAGCTTAGAAGCTCCCCCTGTCACAGATACTTATCATCCATGCAAACAAGTTCATAAAACAATCATGGGACTGAGTTTTCTTCACAACTTATGGCCTTAAAAAGCCATAGCTTATAGCTTCTATCATGAGCTTTTATTAGCTACTTTGAGCTAACGAGCCAATTTCCTGTTTCTCCCCCTTTGGAATCATCAAAAAGAATGTTAGGATGATAGAAACATCATAGAAGTATATCAAAGTGCGCCAAAGAAATGGTTTATCAACCATTGAGCAATTTAGGCTTAAAAACCAAGGAAAATGGGAGAAATGTATCATGAAGAGTTCATACGCTCGTTTTATTTCCCAAAACATGATCTCAATGAGTATTGAAGACTTTTGGAAGCGAGAGAATCATGTGGAAGTTGAAATTTTCATTGTGACATTTCATCGAACATATTGTGGGCGTGAAAAATAAAAAGAGTTGTATATAGCCCTTGTAAATGATCCAAGCCAAAAAATTTCATCACCAATTCACATCAAACATAATACAATACAACATAATAACTAAGCTCATCATGATCATAAGCAAAAAAATATCAAGAAATATACAAGAAAGCCATAAACTCAAGGGTTCAACCCAATTGAGCAAAGTAAGGAAAATTCTTACCATTTGATCGGAAAAGATGAGCAATGATGATGATAAACATGCTATATATGATCCAAGATATGAATAGAATGCATGAAAATCAATTTTTGAGTGAAAATTTTGTGCATTTGGCAAAGGGGACGAAAAATGGCAAAAAGAAGTAAAAATAACAAATGCTGAAGACAGAACGAACTTAAACCAAAATTAGGCCTAGGGCGACCGGTCGAGGTTGAGGGCGACCGGTCGACGTTGAGGGCGACCGGTCGACGTTGAGGGCGACCGGTTGCCCTCAACCTCTTCAGCCCACTGTTTTGTCAAATTTTTCAAAATCCGAATTTTCAACCAAAAATCCGATTTTTCGCCCCTAAGTTTTAAAAACATGCAAAATGCAAATGTAGACCTCATTCAATATGCATTATGCCTAACCGAGCTCGTATTGACGCAAAAGTTTCGGAAGTTAGCGGTTTTGTAAAAATGTCCGCTAATTGATCTTGAGATGGCACAAACGATATTTCAATTTTTCGTTTTGAAACACAATCCCTTAGAAAATGATGTCGAATCTCAATATGTTTAGTACGGTTATGATGAACCGGGTTTTGAGCAATATTTATAGCGGATATATTATCACAAAAGATAGGTACGTTTTCAAAAGAGCATTTGTAATCCGCTAAGGTTTGTTTCATCCAAAGAAGTTGAGTACAACAAAATGCGGCGGAAATATATTCGCCGGCCGTTGAAAGAGCAAATACGCTTTTGCTTTTTGAAAACCAAGAAACTAGGCAATCGCTTAAAATTGACATGATCCTAAGTACTTTTCCGATCATCAATATTACCCGCATAGTCAATCACTATAACCTTTAAGAGAAAAATTTTCATTCTTTGGATAAAATAAACCATATTGAATAGTACCTTTCAAATATCGAAAAATCCGTTTAACTAAGACTCATATGAGATTCTTTTGGATTGCTTTTGAAAACGAGCACATAGCATACGGCATGAAGAATGTCCTATCTACTAGCGGTTAAATAAAGTAAACTACCAATCATACCTCGATACTGGATTCATCAACCGTCTTGCCTTTTTCATCTTTGTCAATTTTGACATTGGTTGCCATAGAGTCGAGACGGTTCTTCCTTCTTCAATGCCGAACTTCTTCAAAAGTTCTTTTGTATACTTTGATTGCGAAATATAAATACCTTCTTGGCATTGCTTAATTTGAAGTCCAAGGAAGAAGTTTAGCTCCCCATCATACTCATCTCGAATTCACCTTGCATTAACTTGGAGAATTTCTTGCACAAAGATTCATTAGTAGCACCAAAGATAATATCATCAACATAAATTTGCACAAGTAAACAATCTTGCCCTTTTTCAAAAACAAAGAGTGTAGTATCAACTTTACCTCTTGTAAAACCATTTTGCAAAAGAAAAGAGCTAAGTCTATCATACCATGCACGGGTGCTTGTTTTAAACCATACAAAGCCTTTTAAGTTTATAAACATCATTAGGCCTAGAAAATTTTCAAACCCCGGAGGTTGTTTTACATAGACTTCTTCTTGAATAATACCATTTAAGAAAGCGGATTTAACATCCATTTGGTAAAGTTTGAAATTTTTAAAACAAGAATAGGCAAGTAAAATACGAATAGCTTCTAAACGTGCTACGGTGCAAAAGTTTCATCATAGTCAATACCTTCTTCTTGACAATACCCTTGAGCTACTAACCTTGCCTTATTTCGAACAATGTTGCCTTGATCATCAAGTTTGTTCCTAAATACCCATTTTGTACCAATAATTGTTTGAGATGGAGGACAAGGTACTAATTCCCATACATCATTTCTTTCAAATTGATTCAACTCCTCTTGCATTTCCAAAACCAATATTCATCCTCAATAGCTTCCTTAGCATTTTTAGGCTCTTTTTGAGATATAAGAGCTTTCTCGGCAAAATTCCTTCGAGTCATTACTTTATCAAGGGGATCACCAATAATAAGATCTTTTGGGTGATCTCCTTAAATTTCAATGCTACGGGAAGATTCAAGTATCACCCCTATCTTCTTGAGGAACATTTGAACTTGAAGGTTGATCATATGAAATAGAAGGTTTATCATTATGAGCATCACTTTGAACAATAGGTTCAACAATATCCTCTTCATCACTATCGTCATTGGGTATTCTTTCAACACCCGAGGCTTCATTAAATTTGACATGAATAAATTCTTCAACAACCATGCTAGTCTTGTTGTAAACCCGATATGCTTTGCTCTTGGTTGAATACCCCATAAATATTCCTTCATCGGCCTTAGGATCAAGTTTGTCCAATTGATCCTTAGTATTCAAAATAAAGCACTTACATCCAAATATTTTGAAATAACTAATATTTGGAGTTCTTCCTTTCCAAAGCTCATATGGAGTTTTATTCATTTTAGGACGAATATAAACTCGATTAATGACATAGCAAGCGGTACTTACGCTTCGCCCAAAAATATTTTGGAAGTGAAAATTCATTTAGCATGGACCGACTCATTTCTTGAAGTGTCCGATTCTTCCTTTCGGCTACACCATTTTGTTGAGGTGTCCTTGAGCCGAAAAATTGTGTGTATATCCCTTGGTTTCACAAAAGACTCTAAACTCACCGTCAAATTCTCCGCCTCGATCACTTGAATAGTTTTAATAGTATCTTCCTTTTCATTCTCAATGCGTCTACACAACTTAACAAACTCATTAACGGCATCGCTTTTATTTGCAAGAAAAAGAGCCCAAGTGTATCTAGAAAAATCATCGACAATAACGAAAGTGTAATGTTTTCCACTTAGACTAGTAGCCGTACCAATATCCCCATACAAATCAAGGTGAAGCAATTGTAGGGGTTTGGTAGTGGAAATTTCATTTTTGGGCTTAAAACTACTCTTAACTAATTTGTTCTTTTGACAAGTGTCACATAAGCCAAGATTTTCAAAATTCAATTTGGGTAGTCCTTTTACATGTTGGTTTTTGTAAATATTTTTCAAATTCTTGTATCCAACATGTCCGAGTCGCCTATGCCATAAACTCGTTAAATCATTATTGGCGACAAGACAAGAAACATTTTGACTAACCAAATCACTAGTACAAATTTTGTAAAGATTGCCTTTTCTATTTGCTTCACAAATAATATTACCATGTTTAAGAATAAGGCATTTTTCTTTATTAAAAGAAACATCATAATTTGAATCACAAAGTTGGCTAACACTTATCAAATTAAACTTAAGCCCTTCTACTAAAAGAACATTACAAAGAGAGAAAGAAGAGTTACCAATTTCTCCATTTCCAAGAATTTTTCCTTTGCCATTGCCGAACATGACCATACCCTCTTCTTGAGCTTGATGTTGGTAAAAAGCTCTCTCCTCCCGGTCATATGGCGTGAACATCCGCTGTCCACGAGCCATTTCGAATCCTCCATGGTTGTTATAGCCCCTATTACCTACAAAAGCATTTCTTTTAGGTACCCTATAATTTTGGGGTCCATGGGGTTAGTTTTGAGACCTTTGGGTCTCCAAACATAACTAGAGCTATTTCTCAATTTGCAATTATTAGCATAATGTCCAATTTTGCCACAATAAAAACAAGTAGGAGTATGAGAGCTACTAGCACGTATGAAAGCCGGACCTTGGTTATTTTTCTTAAAGACTTTTTGAAATGGTTTGTAACCAAATCCTTGTTTTGAATGCTCACCTCTTTGTGCATCTAAAATTTTAGTAACCTTATACGTGCTTAAATTAAAACGATGCACATCCTTTTTCAAATTATCAATATCATTAGTGAGCATTTGTTTCTCGGTTTCAAGAGTTTGAATTTGAATAAGGGTAATAGCATGAACATGATCAAGAGTCTCATAAGATGTAAATAATTTATCCTTTTCTATTTTAAGCTCTTTATGCTCCTTCTTTAAACTCTTGTATTTAACAATCAATTTTTGAAATTCATTTTGCAACTCATCAAAATCACATTGCAATTCATCAACTAAGGAGGAGGTAGAGAAGTTAGAGCGCACCTCATTATTTTCATCGTCTATAGCCATAAGACCATGTTCGGTTTCACCTTCCTCGCTCGGATGTCTCGAGTAGCTCATCCCAAGTTTTGACATCCGCATTTAGAGCCTTCTTTTTCGGAAAAGGCTTCTTTTTCTTTTGTTCCTCCTCATTGAGTTTTGGGCAATCGGCTATGAAGTGCCCGGTTTTTCCGCACTTAAAGCAAGCATTATCTCTTGGTTTTCTTGCTTTATTTTTATTCACAAATTTTGCAAATTTTCGAACAAGTGCGGCCGTCTCCTCATCATCATCATCATTATCATAGTATGCATTATTAGAAGAAGAAGCAAGACTTTTAGGAATATTTTGCATACCCGATTGATTGATGGTTGGTTTGGTATTTTTCCTCTCCTCGAGATAGACTTCATAGATGAGGAGGTTCCCGATGAGCTCACAAACTTGAGTGTCTCAAGATTTTGTGCTTCCGTGATTGCCGTCACCTTTTCTGACCATGAGCCGGGAAGAGCATTCAATACCTTAGTCACTTTGTCTTCTTCGGAGATGACTTTACCGAGGGCCACAAGAGGATTGACAATGTTGTCAAGCCTTTCCACCATCTTTGAGATGCTTTCACCATCATACATGTTAAAGTTTTCAAAGTCTTTAACAAGCATGGTCTTTCTAGCTTGCTTGACCTTCTTTGTCCCTTCATATATAGTCTCCAATTTTTTCCAAACCTCATGTGCCGACCTTATGCCTCGTATGCGATTGTACTCGGTGGCGGTAAGTGAGCAATGCAAAATATTTAAGGCCTTACCGTTTAGAGAGAAAAGCCTTCTTATCATTTTCATCGAACTCCTTGAAAGGTTTAGGAGCCGAGGTGCCATCCTCCATTTTTTTCGTTGGTTGATCAACTCCTTCAATAACCACATTCCATATGTCAAACTCCGCACCCTTGTAGAAAGCACTCCATACGGTCTTTCCAAAATGCGTAGTTGTTGGCGTCGAACAATGGTGGCTTGTTGGTGGAGGCGCCTGGTGAGATAAGCGTCATTCGTAGCCATGGATCTTTCCTCTTTACTCGAACGAGCTAGCCAAAGAGTTTGGCTTTGATACCACTTGTTAGTCCAAGTGGCTACGATAATCTAGAGGGGGTGAATAGATTATCTCGGTTTTTCAAATTTTGCCCTCTTTTTCGAATAATCAAACAAAGACGAGAATGTAAATGCGAAATAAAACAACACTCGTCGATTTAAAGAGGTTCAACCCACCTAGGGCCTAATCCTCTACCACCCCAAAGATATCCGGATGGATTTCAAAAGGAAAAAAGATTTTATTAATTTACCAAAAATTAATACAACACCTTGAGGATTACCACAACCCTCTTACACCACCTTGAGGATTACCACAATCCTCTTACAACACCTTTGAAGATTACCACAACCTTCAAACACCTATCACCTAGATCACCCAAGTGTATTCTTACCACAAGAATACTCACAAGGATGTCTTGTGTTGAATGATGACCAAAATCAAGATTACAACTCAATAATGATTGATACAATATGAGTACAAGTGTAATCAAGAATTGAAAGCCTAGACCTCAAATTTGTGCAAGTGAAAGTGCTAAGGCTAATACAACAAGATATATGAAAGTGTTTGCTTTGTTTGCTCTTTTGCTTGTATGGAGTGTTGTATCTTGTTGTTTGAATGAAGCCTCTATTTATAGGAGAGGTCTTGGCTTTGATTTCCAGACATTGGCTCCTCCTTGGGGAGTGATTTGCTGCAAAAGAAACCATTTAAAATCATCAATATAGTCATTAGAAATCAATCCCACAAAATAGGGAAAAGTCATCCGAAAAATGCAATCGGATAGTTTGTTTGTCAAAAAGGGGTTCGACCGGGCCGCACACAGATAAGATTGAAAAGAATTCTGCGAATTTTTACACAGGGGACCGGTCGAGGGGGGTTCGACCGGCGCCCTTGGTCTTGATCGGTTGGGGTTGATAGAAAATCAAAACAGAGAAGTCCGCATTTGAGAGGGTCGCTCCCAGCACGGCCGCCTGGGGTCGACCGGTCGCCCTCACCACCCGCCCACTGGTCGACTCGGCCGCCTCCCCATTTTCTCTTACGTCCCATTTTCTCGCTTTCAAAACTCAACTCAGTACGGGTTGCCCTATAGGCGACGGTCCGAGCTCGAAACAAAAGTGTTGTCCAATTTTAAATCGAATATTAACTTCAAGAAATACTCCGAAAAATAGTAAAAACATTTTAGATCGATCGGAAGTGTTGGGACAACATTTAGGGACATTGTTTTGGTATAAAAACTCATTTGAACAAGATCATCAAAATCATGATAAAAACATCACCATTAGGATCGAAAGTGCTTATCGGATTTGACGATCGTCCCCACAAACCAACACGAGTCTTTTCTAGCGCGTTTTGTCCTCACTCACGCCAAGCACTCGAAAAACTTCCCAGGGGTCACCCATCCCATGTCTACTCCAGGTCAAGCACGCTTAACCTCGTAGTTTCTATGTAATGGACACCGAGAAAAGAAGATGCACCTTATTGGTATGAGTAGTACATATCTAATCATTTAAGCTCTACTTTTTAACTGTCAAACCTAAGGTTGATTCCCTGTAGGCACCCCCTACGCTTCACAACGGCAAATAAGCAGAGCCCCACACTAAGTGGTGGACGGACATGAGGGGCTTCGCAAGAATCCATATGGATCATCGGCAAGTTGGGCAGCCACAGCTCCGATGCAGTACAGCAAATCCTAAGGGTGATCGCTGGGACCCCATAATCCCAACAACATCTACTATGTATATATATCACCCAGTGGATTTCGTATACAAAATTTGTAAGTCCGATTCTGCTAAGGACCTATTCATTAGTCACATCACTATGCACATCATCATCCATTTTGTCTATCCCTCCCTCGATCTGTATTCCTTCCTTGGGATCCTCTTCAGCTTCTTGGTTGTGTATACTGGTGGAACTAACTGATTATTAGGTCCTATAACAATTCCTGGAACTTCATCCCCTAGACCAAAATATCGTGCTCGTATAGTAGCTAGGGTATGTTGATAAGCCTCAAAACACTTACACGCCAAGCCAACAATTATATGATTAATAATGATAAAAAGGAATACTCATTTCGATAAGAAAGAAAGGTGCTACACTCTTCAATTAAGGTTATGCACAAGAAAAGAGTGGAAGAAAATTAATATATCAAATATCAAGTTACAAGAAAGGTTTCAAAATAACAAATTACTCGAAGGATGAGACGAAATACAAAGTAAGGTTAGCCAGAAGTTAGATGCAAATTCGATAAAAGAATCAACAGAGACAAGGATGACGATTTCCAAGAGATCAACAAAAGACTCATAATCAAATTGGACTACTTCAAGAGTACATGTGCTTAAAAGAGCTTTAACGTTTAGAAGACAAACATCAAGCAAATCGAACGACCGACAATTTCAGAAGCAATGTTGATGCTAAAAGTGAGGGGAAGTGCAATTTAAAATTCACGCAAATTCAAGAATCTACAATCATGAATCTGTAGAAGTGATTACATGATAAATCAACACCAATAATGGAAAATCTACACAAACCAGTAAAAAGGTTCTGATAAAGGATCAAAATGTTGCTCCAATAAGCAATATCTCTCAACAAAAAAAGAGAAGCCCATTGAGATCTTGGAGATACGACACGGTCACTCTTGAGATAATTCAAAAAAGTGATATTCTTCTTAACATAGATATGAAGAATATGAAGGAAGAAATTGACAAGAGATAGAGGAGGGAAAATCCAAAATATGTAGGTATATATAAAGCATCAAAATAAACCACTCAGCCAGTAAAGACACAAACAAGTTACAATATGAAGATGATTCAAGTTTCATTATGAATAGTTCTGTCGTGAATGAAAGCCAAGAATAGAACATGCAGAATAAATAAACTTTGAACAAATACGAAAGTTTCAAAATAATTTAAAAGAAATTCATTTGGCTCCAAAATGCTTATAACATATCTTACAAGTTTACGGGGTGATGCTATAACCTTAGTTTATGAACAAGTTTCTAATGATCTCCAAACAGTGGTAAGGTGTTATACTCTTAAAGATGAACTAGAGCTCAAGGAAGTAGTAATATTAAGATAAATATGTAAATTCAGATGTTGTTTAGTATAGAAGGTGCGCTTTTCATAAACCATACTCATGCTAACCAATCAAACGCCAAGATTGCAAGTGCCTACTCCTCAGTGTACAACAACATTAACATCTAAGTTCTTCATTCCAACTCCATTCTTATGGTCATACAACCGTGGTAACCCAACTACAGACCGAAGATCATATCGTGGGTCAGCTCGAGTGTATATATTTTTACACTCAAGCTCTGATACCATTACTGTCACGCCCTAACTCACGAGGATATAAAAACTACAATCCATATCCGAGTCCAAACAGCGAAATATAAATTGTTATTAAAAACCAAAAATATATATAGATATAACTACGAGAAACGTTGAGAATCAAAATATATTCCTGATACCAATAGTGAAATATACATATTAATTATTAAAGGCCAAAAGAAACACATAGTTATTACAAGCCAAATTATATCTTAATATAATCACAAGAAAAACTGACCAGGTCTATGAAACTCCTATAAGAGAAACTACTATTATAATCATTGTTCGCCAACACACGCCATATATACATAGGGACGCATCGGGACATCTAGCAAAATGCTCCTGAACGCACTAGCTAGTCGGATCGTGGATATCCCTCAACTACTTCGTTGTCGCTGATTATCGCCAAAATATTTTTTAGAAAAATACATACGTGAGGGGAAGAAAACCTCAGTGAGGGGGTGCGCGTGTGCAGGTGTGACTGTTTAGAAAAGTTTATTATTAAGAGAAGTTCAATTATTCTTTACAAGTACAATCATTTTAAATAGAAATATCAATCACTCAATCAATCACTCAATCAATCTATATCACAATTATTTCAAATATCACATTAACAGAGGAACCGTTCATTAACGGTAAGTGACCCCATTTTTCCTTATCGCTCCTTTATTGCGTTGGCGTAAAGCCTTGCCCCTTATTGCACCACACTACGGCACGACTCTCCACACTAGGGCTCGCGAAGCCCGGAGAAGTCATATTCCGGAATATACCGATCCTACGACCCACTTCTACCATTGGAACACTCCATCCATAGGCGGTGGGATTTGGTCGTGGATAGCGAAGAACCTTTTAAGACCGCAGGCCCGTGCCTGACCAGCCGAACTCAGCCCTATCCACACCACACTAGGGCCCGACACTTACCAATCAAAACAAATTAACTAGTACACTGCAATAATTTATTTGGTTATGTAATCTAGCAATAAAATTTAAAGACGCTGAGATGACCAATCCAGATAAGTGAATGTAAGTTTACTTTGATTATTTTAAATTATGTTGAGCAATAGAATTTAGTGTGCTAGCAATTGAATCATTTAAGAATTGTAATGTAGTCATAATATAAATTAAGTCAGCAATTTGCTCTTGCTCATTCACGCAATGATAAATCAAGTTAGACCATGCAATAGACTTATTAGCGAATTACTAAAAATATATTTGAAATGCAGCGAGTAAATCAATTAGTTTTATTCCCAATAAATTATATCCCCTTTTAAATACATTTTGATGCAGAGAACAATTTAAGTAACAAATCATTGAAGGTAAATTTAACTGAGGATCAAAGGTTTTTAAATGCTTAATTAGTTAGCATCATTCCAAATTAAACAGTTGAGAGAATCAACTTTATTCAACACTTGCTAGTTATCCTTAGTCGGATGGGATCTTCTATTCCAAAACCGTGTTTCATCTCTTATTCCAACCGGTGGATGATTGACATGTGTATTACACTTACCATGTTAGAACCCTACAATTTATGCTTGATTTATGCTTGAGAATTAACATGGTAAGTGTAATACACGCCAATTATCCACACGACGGGAATAGGAGATGAAACACGATTTTGGAACAGAAGATCCCATCCGATCCTCAGTTGCGTTCAAATTTAACTTACAATTGTTTTTATCACTTATGGGTATGAAAACAAATGAGGTGGGAGTGTGGTCCAACGGAGAGAGAAAAAATAAGGAAACAAGTACATCATAGATACGACGATGGGGTGGCACTGCAGCACAAAAGGGAAATGTTGCAGCTTGGAGATACGACGACGAACTGCGATGGAACAATGGGGGAAAAGAAACGGGTAAAGGCTATTTGTGGAGCGGTGTGGCAGCTCGGATTCGTTATACTGCTGCAGAAATGCCAAACGGAGTTGTGTTAAACGGATAAAGCTCAGAACATGATGAATGAACACCGCGACACAACGGTTGAAAACAGAGGACATAAACCTTGGGTGAAACGGCTCTGAAAATGGACAGATACGGATTCTTGTTTTGGTGGTTCAAGAAAATAATGATTCAAAGGATTTGCTGAAACACTTATCATATATCGCAAGAGCATTCAACATACAAAAACAATGTAAATTTACTCAAGTTTTTGGGGTTATAGAAAGCAAGAAAAATGGGTAAGAAGACCACTCACATCCAAGCTTAATTGTAATTTTCGCAGCTTAACGCAACATGTTTCGGGTTGACTTCCAGCATCGAATCCTCTTCGTTTCCAAACAAATTTCGACATTAGTACTCCTACACCATCACTCTAGAAGGTTAACATAAGAAAAACAAAATTATGTTGGTTTGGTTATATATCTAAATTTCAAGCTGAAAATACTTTATAACCTGCGGCAAAATCTAGAATCGAAGTTGCTCTTTCTTCATATTTCCCGTTTTCGATTGTGATGAGTCCTACAAGTGTCCCTTCTCTTTCCTTTATTCACATCTTCCCTATTATCCTTCCATTTAATTCACCTTATCTTATTACTGTTCAATTGGAATCATCCGAAGCTCCCTTTTTTCTTGTAAAAGTTGTTTCATTTCTTCTTTACTTGACACCTCCTGCTACTTCTTCACTTAGTTGGCTTCTTTTGTAGCAATGGTCATATATTTCCTTTTTTTGTGTCGGTTAAGGTGGCTTAACAGTTACATTCATACGCTCACAGTTTTTAAGGGTTTTAATTTAATGCAGGGAAAACTTTGATGATAATAAAATTGTTCTCTTCAGTGTTTTTGTCTTATCTCATGATAAGTAACTTTATTGCGGGACACCTCTCCCAAACCATTTCATCTCTTCAAATGTTTTCTATTCCTTGTTCGCATTGATACTATGGCTGATCATGAGCATACTATTGAGGAGCTTTGTGGAAATTTGCAATTGGAGGAAGAAGAGGGGGGCCTAATGGTGGAGGAAAGTGAACTCGAATCACAGGCACAAGATTTACAATGGTGTTTGGTTGGCAGGTTCCTAGCAAATCGCCACGTGAATTTTCAGTCTATGAAAAATATGCTAGCGTCTATCTGGAGACCCGTAAAAGGAGTATTTATCAAAGACCTGAGTCCTAACCTATTCTTATTTCAATTTTTCCATGAATTGGATGTGTCGAGGGTTCAAGCTAATGGGCCGTGGACGTTTGATAATCTACTCTTGATTACCAAACGTTTGAAAGTGGGAGAACAACCGACAAAAGCGGAACTTTTTCACACAGAACTATGGGTACAAATTTATGATATGCCGCTGGGTTTCATGACAGAGCGCATTGGAAGAGAGATTGGTAATTACATTGGTACTTTCCTTGAGGCTGATCAACACAATTTTGATGGTGTTTGGAAACAATATATGCGTATTCGTGTAGCGTTTGACGTACGAAATCCGCTTAAACGCCGTATGAAGTTAAAGAAAACAGGAGGAGAGTGGGTATGGATTAATTTTAAGTATGAACGACTACCTACTTTCTGTTTTTATTGCGGATTATTGGGTCATTCGGATAAATTCTGTGAGCGCCTTTTTAATGCTCCGATAAATCCCTGAGAGAGCATATAGAGTTTGGCTTAAGGCACCATTACGCAAGCAAACCACAGCTTCTTTGGGGCAAGATGGTTATGCGACGCCGTCTTGGAAAAAAAAATTCCGATGGGGATGGTCGGGACAACAGCAAAGGAGAACGTGGGGCTACCAATGCGGGGACAGTTGACGAAAATTATGGAGATCAGGGGGAGAGGGGTGTAGTCGTGGAAAGAGGGAGTGGGTCCAAGGGGGTGGTTAATTGCATGCATGGGGTGGGAGTTACCCACGTTGGGCTGAAAAAGGGGTTAGCAATTGGTGATGTGGCATGGAAGGAGGGCTCCAAAGGCGTTGACTTGAAAAGGAGACGTGTGGATACTAATTGCATAACGGGTCTATTGGGCTTGGAGCCCAATGATGATAAAAGTGGAGAAAATGAATTCTTGGTTGATCCAAAAAACGGAGAGGATGTGGGTCCTGGTTGCCAGGCCCACCTAGACCAATGAGTACCCTTAGTTGGAACAGCCGTGGGCTTGGCAACCCATGGACAATTCAAGTACTATTGGACCTAGTCCAATTAAAAAAGCCATCGTTTATTTTTTTAATAGAAACAATGACGCGAAGGAGTAAGATCGAAGAAATACGTGTTAAGTTGGGTTTTGAGGGTTTATTGTCTGTCGAAAGAGAAGGTCATTGTGGGGGTATTGCGTTGCTATGGAGACGTCAACATATGGCTCAAGTACTTAGTTACTCGGAGAACCATATTGACGTAGAAGTTAACTTGAAAGACACGGAGACTTGGAGACTGACGGGTTTTTACGGGTATCCGGAACGGAATAGAAGAAAACAGTCTTGGGATTTTTTGAGAGGATTACATTCACGTTCTACATTACCATGGATATGCATAGGGGATTTTAATGACCTCCTATCATCGTCAGAGAAGAGAGGTTTCAACGAGCATCCACAATGGTTATTGGAGGGTTTTCGCAAGGCTATTGATGATTGTTATCTCCGTGACGTGGGCATGTGTGGTTATCCGTATACGTGGGAACGGGGCCGAGGTTCGTCTAATTGGGTGGAAGAAAGATTGGATCGGGCGTTAGCTTCGCAAGGTTGGCTTTCACTATATCCTAATTGCCAAGTTTGGAATTTTGAAGCTAGCATGTCAGACCATTCTCCAATATTCTTAGAACTGGGGTTGCAATTTCGGGCAAAGACTATAAAAAGGTTCAGATTTGAGAACTCATGGTTTCGAGAAAAGGAATGTAGTGATATCGTTCGTAAGAAATGGAACGGAGCTCTAATTTGTGCATCACCGATCAAATTCAACAGTGTGGAGCTCAACTCTTGAAATGGGGGGATGCTCTAAGGAGAAAATTTAAGGATCAGTTAGGTTATGTGAAAAGAAGGATGAGGATATTCAGAGGCCTTAGAGATACTGAGTCCCAAAGAGAATTTCACAAGGCTCAATGTCAATATAACTGCATATTAGCAGCACAACAAGACTATTGGAAACAACGTGCGAAGCTATATTGGTTAAAGGGCGGGGATGCAAATACAAAATATTTCCACCAAGTGGCTTCTACGAGGAAACGGGCGAATTCGATTAATAGACTGTGAAATTCAGGTGGTTCGTGGTTGGATTGGAGTTCAGGTTTGGGCGATCATATTGTGAATTATTTCACAAGTTTGTATACTACTAAGGTCATGGATGGCAATGTTATTCTTAATTGTGTGACTCCTAAAGTCTCACGAGCACAGAATATGAGCCTTTTACAACAATTCACTGATATTGAAGTAAAAGAGGCATTGTTTTCTATGTTCCCAGAAAAGTCCCCGGGCCCGGACGGTATGAATCCGGCATTCTTTCAAAAATTCTGGGATGTTACTGGATCAGCGGTGGTAAAGGCGTGTTTGCAATGTATTAACTCGTGTTCCTTCCCTCCTGGTTTCAATGATACCCATATTGTTCTAATTCCAAAGAAGAGTAATCCTAACTTATAATGATATGAGACCCAAAGCGTTGTGCAATGTCATTTATAAAGTGGTTTTGAAGATGTTGGCTAATCGATTGAAAATTCTATTGCCGACAATAATTTCAATCACAGAGTGCTTTTGTCCCTCGGGTTGATTTCGATAACATTATGGTGGCTTTTGAAATTAATCACTATTTGAAAAGAAAACGACAAGGCAAATACGGTACAGCGGCCTTAAGATTGACATGAGCAAGGCATATGATCGCATCGAGTGGAATTTTCTGAGGTTGGTGATGCTTAAACTGGGATTTGATCCTAAATGGGTGGAGTTAATGATCCTGTGTGTATCCACGGTTCGGTACAAGGTGATCCATGGTGAGTTTACTTCGAATTATATTATACCGAGTCGTGGTCTAAGACAGGGTGATCCAATATCCCCGTATCTATTCATATTATGTGTGGAGGCGTTTTCAGCACTTATTTATAATTATGAGCGAAGAGGATTACTCCATGGGTGTCAAATTGCTCGAGGGGCCCCTAGTATATCACACTTGTTTTTTGCGGACGATAGCTTTCTATTTTTTAGAGCTACAGAAGATGAGTGTATTAATCTGATGAATATTCTGAATATTTACTCTCGAGCATCAGGACAAGCTATAAATTTTCAAAAATCTTCTATCTCATTTAGTTCGAATACTAATGAGGAGTGCAGAAGGAATATATGCGGTTTGCTGAATGTGTGTCAAACTCCAAATCATGGTGCATATCTTGGTTTACCTTCTTTGATTGGAAGAAATAAGAAGCAAATTTTTGCTTTTATTAAGGATAAGGTGTGGGCAAGACTACAAGGATGGAAGAAGAAGAGCTTATCTAGAGCTGGAAAAGAAATTTTACTGAAGACTGTAGCACAAGCTGTGCCCATTTATGCAATGAGCATTTTCTTACTGCCCAGTAGTTTATGTAGAGAGCTGGAGATTTTGATGAATTCATTTTGGTGGGGGAGGAGTGGAAATTAAGGAAAAGGGATCCATTGGTTGTCTTGGAAGAAGCTATGTGTCTCAAAAGAAGAAGGTGGACTTGGCTTTAAGAGATTGCATGAATTTAATCTAGCTCTTTTGGGGAAGCAGGGGTGGAAATTCGTTGCTGAACCAAATTCGTTGGTGGCTAGGCTGTTTAAAGCCAAATATTTTCCCCATTCAAGTTTCTTTGAAGCTCAGTTGGGACACAACCCAAGTTACGTGTGGAGAAGTGTGATGGCGGCAAAAAGTGTGGTGACAGGTTTGGCCAGAAAACAGGTGGGAAATGGAACTTCTATCAGCGTTCTGTCTGATCCATGGTTGCTAGATGAAGTTAATGGTTTCATCACATCCAATCTTCCAGATGAATTAACCTCCATTCAGGTTAGTAATTTGCTGAGAGTTGGAGAACGGAGGTGGGATGAAGATATAGTCAATGACCTGTTCAATGATAGAGACAAGAGGTTAATACTGAGTATTCCACTCAGCGTTAATTTGGGAGATGATAGGCGGATTTGGATGGGAGATAAGTCAGGGCAATACCAGGTTAAAAATGGATACAACTTCTTGTGTAACTCTTCTGTGTTGCATCAGCAATTTCAGCAAAATTTCCCTTGGAAGAATATTTGGAAGCTTAAGATACCGTCTAAAGCCAAGAACCTCATGTGGCGCGCGTGTCAAGATTGCCTACCTACCAAGGAGAGGCTAATCTCTAGAAAAGTGGATGTAGCACCAATATGCCCATTGTGCAATATGGAGAATGAATCTGTTACACACATTTTTGTGTCTTGTTTGCAGGCAAGGAATTGTTGGAGGGTATTTCCTGGTCGTATCAGAGAAGCAGCTGCTGCTACGCTTAATGAGTGGCTAAATTCAGTCTGGAACTCTTTAGCTACTGAAAGCCGGAATCTATTTGCTATGGTGTTGTGGATGATTTGGAAAAATAGAAACGATATTGTTTGGAATCAAAAGAGTAAGACTTCTCAGCAGATATTGAACACAGCAAGCATTATGTTATTTCAATGGGAATGTGCTCAAACTACTGAATTTAGGGAATGGAAGTTGAATCCAAAGGATGGTGCTATTAGGTGGATGAAACCGGAGCAGGGGATTTTGAAATGTAATGTTGATGCTTCAATCTTTAGTCAGTCCCATAAAATTGGTTTTGGGTCTGTTATCAGAGGATCAGATGGAGGCTTCATTGCAGCAGTTTATGGGGCAACACTGGGGATCAGGGACTCAGCGGTAGCAGAAGGGATCAGCATAAGGGAAGCACTAAGTTGGATAAAGCAACATTTTGCATCTACTCCAGTTCACATTGAATCAGATTCTTGGACAGTTGTCAAAGCCATTCGAGGAGATTTATCAGAGGAATCGTATTTCAACAGCATTATTAAAGATTGTCGTGATTTATTAGAGAGTTTACCTTTAGTTTCTTGTTTCTTTATTAAGAGATCAGCGAATTATGTTGCCCATACGTTAGCTAAAGCAACTAATTCTATGTCTGGTTGTAAAGAGTGGTGGTCTATCCCTCCACCTTTTCTTTGTTCTGCTCTTCAGCAAGATTTGGTTGATTAATGAAATCTATTTATTCAAAAAAAAAAAAAGTGGCTTAACAGTTAAGCCACAAGCCAAATCAATCTTTATCTTTTTAGTATATATGTATGTATTTATTTATCTATTTATCTATGTATTTATCTAACCTTTCTTAACATGATATAAATGTGTATATATATGTATCTAACTTCTCTAGTCTACAGTATACACGTGTATATATATAGTAAGTTTTAACCTTTATAATTTTAATTAGTATTCAAATCAATATATGTTTTCGGTTAAAATCGTAAGATACTCGATACTTCAATAATTAAATTACACGATATTCTTAATATATACTCTAAATAAAATTTGGGTTGCACTCGAAATTTATATTATAAGTAAATACCATATAAAATAAATCTATATAATAAACTAAATTGTTTATAAGTAGTCGAAATTTCGGGGTTCTACATATATACTCCTCATAAATGATGTTTCGGCCATATGGGAATAAAAGGGGAAATCAATCCCATTTTTTTTCTATCCTACAACCTTTAATTACACCCTAATAATCCTATTACAATAAATAAACACCAAAATCAAAAAAATAATCCTACTACTCTCCCTTACTTTCGGCCATAGCATTTGTAGGGGGATCAACTCATTTTTTTTTATCTCCAACAAACCATAATTCAATAATTAAACACCAAAACACAAAAACAATCACCCAATCTTCTCAACTTTCGGCCACTAGGGTATTTGGGGGAATCAATTTTTACTTCCATCTATTCAAACTTCCCAACCTCTCTTCATTTTCATTCTTGAACAAGAACACACAAAACTCTCTTCCAATATTCTCTAAAGAGCCTAAAACTTCCAAGCCAAAGGTGAGAAAAAACATTTCTTTCATCTTTATTTTATCTTCTTGAACTTCAAACCTATACCTCCATTTTCTAACTTGATGAATCTTTCTTATTGAACTACTCCTAGAAGATTATTCCTTGAAAAATTAAGGAAGACCAAGACTTGATTCTTAGCTTGAATAGGATATCCCAAGTCAATCTAGAAAATAAGAAGTTAAGGTAAGAATTAATCCATTTATTTTAAGATATTTCTTTGGACTCGAGACCTTAATTTTAACACCAAAATATGGATATGGTGACATTTAAGGGCTGAACTTGGAGTATTAGGATCAAAAGCTTGGATTCTTAAGAGATCTTCACTTTTAAACATAATCCGAAAAATTACTACGAGGTGGGTGAAAAATGTTTCTACAAAAATGCATCATTCTTTCTACTAGTGCATAAAAATGCATGCTCATGTGATAATATGGTATTTTATGAATTATATCAAGTATTTATGAGATTCATGTTTTAATAAAATTTTGAGAAAATGAAAAAGATGAGTATGATATTCTTTCTTGCATAAATTGTTGATAAAATGCTCATCAATATGTTCTTATGATTTATGATGCTATGCATGTTCAAATATATTTTATAAATGTTTAAGAGGAAAAAACACTAAACCCCCCAAACTATGCGATTTTTTGCACTTTACTATCTAAACTTATTTCTTTTACACTTTACCATACAAACTAAACAAGTTTTGCACTTTGCCCTATAGCGGTCATCGCGGGCGGAATATTCTCTGAATATTTCGGCACGTGCCCTCCACGTGAGGGCAAAACCGTTTTTACTTAAAATTCAAACAGAAGTAGTTACAATTTACCATCTGAACTTTGTTAAAAATTTCACTTTGCCATCTGAACTTTGCGCAATTTTCACTTTGACATATCATTTAAGAAAAGTAAAAAAAATTATATGTATATACATTTATTTTTCTTATTTAATACATAAAAAACACAAAAATAAGTTTAAACCATATAGTGAGAGAATTGAAATAGAAAATTTAGCACCAAAAACAAATTGATATCAATGATATTTGTACCCACCTTATTTATAAACCTAAACCCTAAAATAATAACATTGATAGTATGTTTTACTAAGGTAAATATTAATTAAATTTTCTTTTACGAATAAAATTTTTAAAAAATATAAATAAATGTATATACACATAATATTTTAATTTTCTTAAATTGATATGGCAAAGTGAAAATTGTGCAAAGTTCGATGGCAAAATAAAATTCTTAACAAAGTTCATATGGTAAAGTGTAACGTGTCGGAATATCATTTTAGGAAAAAGACGTTTTGCCCTCACCGAGGGCGCATGCCGAAATATTCGGAGAATATTCTAACAAATGATGACCACTATAGGGCAAAGTGCAAAACTTGTATAGTTTGTATGGTAAAGTGTAAAGAAAATTAGTTCATATAGTAAAGTGCAAAAACCGCATAGTTCGGGGGTTTAATTTTTTTTTCCTCAATGTTTAATATGAATTTTTATATAATATTGGAATTCGACTTGTAACTTGTACAAAGAAAATCCAAGCTTGGGTTATTTTTGCAATTATTGTGAAATATGAGGCCAAAGGTATAAATATAAAAAACCGTGAGGCGTCCATTGAAGATTCAAAATATTGGACTCAAGACTCTGTAAATTTTATATATAAAGTGACTTGAAAGATTGGGACCCCTTCCAGGCAAGAAAACACAATAAGGAATAAGTTTGATATCAAAATATAAAATTGTAAAACTAAAAGGACCAAAACTATAATTTTCAAAACTTGGGCAGTCAAGGTGATTCAAAAATTTTTTGACTTATTTATTATGGTATTTTCCGACTTGAAACGACCTTTAACGACAAAAAAAATCACTTTTGGGTCAAAATTATAAATTTTTGAAAATGAGGTACCTAACTTTTGAATTTTTCAAAACTGTTTAAACCATAACTTATTACTGTCCTAAGAAGTATTTTAAAATTGGAATCACCTCAAAACCTTTCTCGGTTTAAAAGTTACCTAATTTTAAAATATCAAGTCAAAAACCATAATTTTTGGAAAATAGTGGGAAAATCGCCAATTTTATAAAATCATCCCAGTATTTGAAGAATATCACCCTCTGGGAATTTAGGAAAATTTTGAAACTTACCTTACCCTTTTCTCGAGTCCTAATTGAAACTTATCAAATTTTAGAACCCTAAAGAAAATATTCTCCTTAGTAATAATGATTTTTATTTTAAAATTCGCTAAGGACCTTGAAATTGATATTTTCTAACTTCGGTTACTTTATAAAAAATTTAGATATGTTTTTCATACTCGTCTAACAAAATATCGAGCTTGAACATAATTCAACGAACCAAATATTAAAACCGGCTAGATTATTCGCCTGATAACTAGACCGCGGGTTTTGTTTTTTTTAAAATAAATAGCGGATATTGTGTGACCAAGATCACCCCAGACTTGCTAACTGATTTTATCAAATCTTTCAAACGAGCAAAATTATATAAGTTAAAAGCGTAATTGGAAGAGAAATTTTGAAATGAAGATTTAAGTGAAATATTAAGTGGAATTGAAAATGAGAATGAAAGTGAAAAGTAAAGTTCAAATTTAAAGTGGAAGACCGGCTATGGCCCTATCCAAGTGAAGTAAGATATTGGTTACGGCTTTATCCAAATTAAGTGGGATACCGGCTAGGACCCTATCCAAGTGAAGTGGGATACTGGCTATGACCTTATCCAAATTAAGTGGGATACCGGCTATGGCCCTATCCAAGTGAAGTGAGATACTGGCTACGGCCCTATCCAAATTAAGTGGGATACCAGCTACGACCTTATATAAGTGAATTGGGATACTGGCTACGACCTTATCCAAATTTAAGTGGGATACCGGCGACGGCCCTATCCAAGTGAAGTGGGATATTGGCTACGGCCTTATTCAATTGAAAGTGGAAGTAAATTTAATAAGGCAATAATAATGTTTAACTGATTCTGACCGATCTAACATAATGGTTAATGAAAATCTTAATATAAATAACGAGAAAATGTCATATGCACTCTCATGCATTGATTTCCATGAAACCGTTTTTAGTACATAAAAACGAGCCACACTCGCACACCGTCACCCACCCACTGAGAATTTTTATCTCACCCCACTTTTTTTATCAACCAGAAGATGAAGAACCGTATCAGGGTGGCGATGACTTCCAAGACATAGTCTAGTTTTATTATTGAAGTTTGGATTTGATAAGATGATGGATGTTAAAATGTAATGGTTTAAACTTTGAACTTATTTAATGTAATAGCAGGGCGTAAGCCCTGAGGTACGATTATGATGTTGTATGATATTTCTTTGAATTCCACTGCAACCGTACTCTGACTTAGTTATTCTCTTATTTATGCCCAATTGGGATTTATCGTTACTACGGATATATGTTGAAGGATTATTACGGCTTGGTAAACCTTGGTAAACCTACAAGTTTTGTAATTTCTTGTCATGGCTTCTATTTTGGGGCGTGATAGTTATGGTATCGGGCTCGGTTTGTAAGAAGGAAACTTACACCGAAATGACCCCAGGATAGGTTCCTCTTCCTCGATTGGGTACCACTACTAGATGACCTAAGTTAAATCTTGGATGATTGAACTCTTTTGGGTTGTCATAGTGTTAAGATATCCGGATATTCCTCGGGTTGGAAAATTTAGAAAATCCATGATTTTATGATTATAATGCCCGATAAGATGAGACTGAAGGATATAAGGTTATCTCTTGATAGTATATGATTAGGATGTGACTATTATAGGATCTCGACTAGATATTACCACTAAGTATTCTCTAAGTTATGATGACTATTGTTCACTAAGATTGGATAATGACTTTCTGAGATTATTCAGACTATGTTGTGATTTAGATACTCGTCCAATATTTGAATTAGTTGTTAATTAATTTGGTCTATTATGACATAGATTTAGTCACTAAGTATGGATTAATTATAAGGATGGGACACTGAGACTGTACATAAACTATCGTGGTCTTAACAGCGTGACCATAAAAAATAAGTATCCCCTTCCGATGATCGATGAACTATTCAAGCAATTCTAGGGAGTCATGGAGTACTCAAAATTCGATTTACAATAAGGATATATCAGTAGAAGAATAAGGGATAACACATACCTAAGACAACCTTCCAAACTAGGTATGATCACTCCAAGTCATAGTGATGTCGTTCAGATTGACGAATGCCCCGCAACATTCGTGGACCTGATGCACCGAATCTTCCGACCTTACTAGGATTAGTGCGTAGTGACTTTCAACAATGACATACTCGTGTACTCCAAGTCGAGGGAGGATCACGAACATCATTTGAAAATCATAATAAGAAGCACTATGAGAACACAAGTTATATGCCAAGTTTAGCAAGTGCAAATTATAGCTTAAGGAAGTCACATTTTTGGGACATATAGTGTCTGGTAATGGGATCGCAGTAGACCCGTCAAAGGTGCAAATCATTGTTGAGTGGAAACGACCAGAAACGTGACCAAGATCGAAGTTTTGGGATTGGTAGGATATTACCAAGATTTATCTAGGATTTCTCCAAAATTGATGGACCACTCTCAATGGATTGACTCGATAAGTCAAGTTCGAATGAAATGACGAGTATGAGACTAGTTTTCAGGAGCTAAAGAAATGATTCACGACTTCTCCCGCATTGGTCCTCCCAAGCGGAGCAGAAAAGGTTTGTCGTTTATAGTAATGCGTCAAGAGAAGGGTTGAGAACAATACTTATACAAAAAAGTAACTGTTTATGCCTCGCGGAAGCTCAAACCTTACGAGGCCACTACCCGGCGCACCATCTGGAATTGACAGCAATAGTGTTCGTGTTGAAGGGTGGCAACACTGCTTATACAAAGCAATGCTCACCGTTTTCACATATCATAAGAGTTTGATATAATTGTTCTCCCAGAAGGATCTCAATTTGAGACCGAGAAAGTTGATGGAGCCAATCAAGACTATCACTTTGATATCCAAGACCACCATGGGAAGGCAAATGTAATAGCAGATGCCTTAAGTAGAAAGGCTAGCATCGCTAGACTATTGATTAGGGAATGAAAATCCCTAGAAGAGTTGAGTATATGGGATCCGATGAGAACAGACACTCAAAAATTTTGCGCTAATATCCCAGTGAGACCTGAGTTGTTGAGCGAGATTAAAGCAGCACAGGAAGGATGTTTTGAGCCAATAATTATGGGAATAGTACGTCAAAGCAATATCGTGGACTAAATATGATCGCTTAAGTGATAATCGAGTAATGACGTTCAAACAAATTTTATGGATCACGAATAAGATATTATTAATATTGTTTATTACATGATAATGCGAAGAAAAGTTTGAGCAACCCTAAGGTTTATTAGAATTTTTTGCAAAATGACTATTTGAAGCTGACTGGTGTGAACTTGGATCGGAAATAAGCGCACTACCGCATAAGTTTGATATTGAGGTTATTATAGTAAATCCTCCTTAAATAGACACGATAAATATGAACCTCGTCTTGAATTCAAAAGGGTTTTCTCAAGATTTAGAGATGCTTACATGAGAAAATCGAACCTCATTGAAGTATTTCGACAATGCAATATTGGACAAATGAACAATATTAGATGATGATCCAAACACTAGAGGGAATATTGAGATCATGTGGTTGAAATTCATAGAATTCGAGATTTCACTTATCAACGTGGTACGATAGAACCACGGTCGACTCTAAGATATAGTATGTGTAGTAGAAGAAGAGAGGCAGAAATATTCGATGGAATTATTTCCGAAGAGAATTTGGGGACTAAATTCCTCTAAGGATGGGAGAATGTGAGGCCCCAGAAATCCAACCGTAGACGACACAATCATGAGTATATATTTTTTATTTTTTTTTAAAATAGACTACGTCTCAACCCTTGATATTTTGAAATTTGGAAGTATCCATTACGATAAACTCAATATGCTTACTCAAAGTCTATTATCTTGGTTTATCAAACTTGTATTATATTTTAAAATTCTTAGCATAAAATATAATATTGTTTAAAACTATTTCGAAGGAATACGATTCTGTGCCTTACAAACAAACATTTTCATCCTTATGATATTGAGAACTATCTACTACTAATTTAATATTTTAACAAAGACAATGTCTTATTTTGAAAGTTCATTTAGTAAAAATTATATTTTCTACAGAATAGAACTTTAGATTTATTTTATAAAACTCCAACTTTTGCATTGAAATGGCAAAGTATATTGTTCTTGATTTTATTGAATTACTTACTACTTGATTTATCATGTAATTATCTCATTTATACTCATAATTATATTTATTTTGCGGTGTATATTAATAACACCTATTTTCACTTCTTTGACTATTGTCGATTTCGTTCAACTTTGAATGGATACATTAAGCGGTTAGATTTCTTTCTTAACAACTAACTATTTTCTTGTAGCATAATATTTATTTAAATATTTTAATAATTTCGAAATTTCATTTATATATTACAAAATAATTTTATAATTTAATTAATTTCTAGATTGATATATTTGACTTGTATTATTGTTTCTAATTTTAGTACCTTAGACGATAAATGATAATACTACACTTGGGAATTATTAGACACCTTATAACTTAGAAGACTTATTTCATTAGTGATATATATAGCTTATAGAATAAGGTGCTTAATATGGAATAAGTGATTATGGAATTGATAAGTGATTGTGGGATGTACAAGTAATTTTTATTGGAATTTATATTTAGCACCCTTATTACCTATTTGGAAAAAAAAGAAAAGAAAAATTGAGGACAATTTCTTGAAGTGGACGGCCAAGTGAGAGAATGCAAGCCAACTTGCTAAAAATTCTATCCCAATATTTTACACTTAATTTTCCCACCTTATTTATTCAACATAATTGTCCAACTCCCCTCACTTTCCCCATTCTTTATTCATCCTTCACCAAATACCACATGTTCTCCTATTTTTTTATAATACATCATCCTGACCCAATCATTGTCTCCCATTACAAGATAAAAAAGTACTAAAAAAATAGCTTTTAATTATTTTAATTATTTAAAATATTGAAATCATACTTTTATATTGAAGTATTTCTTTTCTTTTGAAAAAATGAAGCACTCAATCTATATTATATTTTTACTAACGTTTCTATATTCAAAGTGCGCCAGTCCCACATAAATCTTATCACTATATTTCAAATTATTCTTAACTAAATTAATTCAGTTCACGAAAAATATTCTTAACTAAACAAATTTTCATTTTTCAACCTATATATTTCAAATTTAAATCATTAATCATATCCTCATTTTTCACAACTCTTTGGAAATTCTAAACTTAATAAAACGAAAAACAAATAAAGCCATAATTTTGAAATTGGTGAAAATATTGCTAAAATTTATTACATTGGGCAATCACTTCCTAAAAGTATTAAATTGCCCATGAAAACAAAATAAGGATATGAATAGACGATTGTTGGGGCTGAACAGTTAAAGAAAAACAAACGAAAAAAAATAATAAATATACTCCTCCTAAATGATGTTTTAAATGCATAGGCGAATAAAAGGGAATCAATCTCATTTTTTTTAATCCTACAACCTTTAATTACACCCTAATAATCTATCACAATAAATAAACACCAAAATCAAAAAAAATAATCCTCCTACTCTCCCTTACTTTCGGCCATAGCATTTGTAGAGGGAATCAACTCATTTTTTTATCTCCCAACAAACCTTAATTCAATAATTAGACACCAAAATACAAAAACAATCACTCAATCTCTCAACTTTTGGCCAATAGGGTATTTGGGGGAATCAAATTTTACTTTCATCTATTCAAACTTCCTAGCCTCTCTTCATTTTCATTCTTGAACAAGAACACACAAAACTCTCTTTCAATATTCTCTAAAGGGCCGAAAACTTCCAAGCCAAATGTGAGATTTTGTTTTTCATCTTTATTTTATCTTCTTGAAATTTCAAACCTATACCTCTATTTTCTAACTTGATAAATCCTTCTTGTTGAGGTACTCCTAGAAGATTATTCCTTGAAGAATTAAGAAAGACCAAGACTTGATTCTTAGCTTGAAGAGGATATCCCAAGTCACTCTAGAAAATAAGAAATTAAGGTAAGAATTAATCCATTTATTTTAAGATATTTCTTTGGACTTGAGACTTCGATTTTAACACCAAAATATGGATATGGTGATATTTAGGGGCTGAACTTGGAGTATTAGGACCAAAAGCTTGTATTCCTAAGAAGATCTTCACTAACACAATTCGAACAACTACTACAAGGTGTGTGAAAAATATTTCTACAAAAATACATCATTCTTTTTACTAGTGCATAAACATGCACGCTAATGTGACAATATGTTATTTTATGAATTATATCAAGTATTTATGAGATTCATGTTTTAATGAAATTTTGAGAAAATGAAAAAGATGAGTATGATATTCTTTCTTGCATAAATTGTTGATAAAATGCTCATCATTATGTTTTTATGATTTATGATGCTATGCATGTTCAAAAATATTTAATATGAATTTTTATATAATATTGGAATTCTGGACTTGTAACTTGTACAAAGAAAATCGAATCTTGGGTTATTTTTGCAATTACTGTGAAATATGGGGCCAAAAGTATAAATATGAAAAATATGAAGGCCTCCTATGAAGATTCGAAATATTAGACCCAAGACTCTGTAAATTTCATATATGAAATGACTTGAAAGATTGGGACCCCTTCCGGGCAAGAAAACACAATAAGAAACAAGTTTAATATCAAAATATAAAATTGTAAAACTTAAAGGACCAAAACTGTAATTTTCGAAACTTGGGCAGTCAAGGTGCCTCAAAAAATTTCTGACTTATTTATTAAGGTATTTTTAACCTTTAGTTCAAATTTTATAACCATCCGACTTGAAACGAGCCTTTAAAGACAAAAAAAATCACTTTTGGGCTAAAATTGTAATTTTCGAAAATGAGGTAACTAACTTTTGAATTTTCAAAACTATTTAAACCACAACTTATTACTGTCCTAATAAGTATTTGAAAATTAGAATAACCTCAAAACCCTTACCGGTTTAAGAGTTACCTAATTTTAAAATATCAAGTCAAAAACCATAATTTTTTGAAACTAGAGGGCAAATCTGCAAATTTTATAAAATCTGTCCCGAGTATTTGAAAAATATTACCCTCTAGGAGTTTAGAAATTTTTTGAAACTGACCTTACCTTTTTCCGAATTCGGTACTGAAACTTATCGAATTTTAGAACCCGGTAAGAAAATATTCTCCTTAGTAAAATGATTTTTATTTTAAAATTCACTAAGGACCTTGAAATTGATATTTTCTAACTCGGTACCTTATAAAAAATTTAAATATATTTTTCATACTTATCTAATAAAATATCAAGCTTGAACATAATGCACCGAACCAAATATTAAAACCGGCTAGATTATCCGTCTAATAACTAGACCGCGAGTTTTATTTTTTTTTTAAATAAATATCGGATATTGTGTGACCAAGATCGCCCCGGACTTGCTAGCTGATTTTCTCAAATCTTTCGAACGAGCAAAATTATATAAGTTAAAAGCGTAATTGGAAGAGAAATTTTGAAGTGAAGATTTAAGTGAAATGTTAAGTGGAATTGAAAATGAGAATGAAAGTGAAAAGTAAAGTGAAATTTTAAAATGGAATATCGGCTACGGCCCTATCCAAATTAAGTGGGATATCGGCTACGACCCTATCCAAGTGAAGTGGGATACTGGCTACGGTCTTATCCAAATTAAGTGGATACCAGCTACGGCCTTATCCAAGTGAAGTGGGATACTGGCTACGGCTTTATCCAAATTTAAGTGGGATACCGGCTACGGCTCTATCCAAGTGAAGTGGGATATTGGCTACGACCTTATCCAATTGAAAGTGGACGTAAATTTAATAAGACAATAACAATGCTTAACTGATTCTGACCGATTTAACATAATGGTTAATGGAAATCTTAATACAAATAACGAGAAAATGTCTTATGCACTATCATGCATTGATTTCCATGAAACCATTTTTCGTGCATAAAAATGAGCCACACTCGCACACCGACACCCACCCACTGAGAATTTTTGTCTCACCCCACCTATTTTATCAACCAGAAGATGAAGAACCGTATCAGGACGCCGGTGGCGACGACTTCCAAGATGTAGTCTAGTTTCATTATTGAAGTTTGGATTTGATAAGACGATTGGTGTTAAATTGTAATGGTTTAGACTTTGAACTTATTTAATGTAATAGCAGGACGTAAGCCCTGAGGTACGATTATGATGTTGTATGATATTTCTTTGATTTCCGCTGCAACCATACTATGACTTAGTTATTCCCTTATTTATGCCCAATTGGGATTTATCTTTATTACGGATGTATGTTGAAGTGACTTAGTTGTTCCCTTATTTATGTTCAATTGGGATTTATCGTTACTACAGATATATGTTGAAGGATTATTAAGCCGGCTTAGTAAACCGGTATAAGTTTTGTAAATTCGTGTCACGGCTTCCATTTTGGGGCGTGACAAAATAAATAACCACTTAAAGTCGATTATACTCCAATTAGAATGAAACGTCAATTTCTATCATTTCTAAAATTTGTTCTCATAATTACGAATAAATTCCTAAAATCTTAAACCTATTTTTAGCATTTTGAGATTTATCTTTTAGTTTGAAATATTCTCCAAAGATTTACAAAATTTTGGTCCCCAATTTTAGTAAAATTTACAATTAGGTCTTTAAAGTTTAACTAATTCCTATTTTCGAATTAACTTCTTTTTTTTTTTTTTTGTCGAACGATAGAATTTTATTATAACAACTCAAAACTAAAATTACAACTACAATCGTAATGGCCAAGCAAGAGCCGACAAGACTAACTAAGAAAAATTAAACGGAGAATTGGTAAAACCAATTGATTCAAATGGACTAAAAACTACCCACCCCAAACTAACCACTCCACGCCAGAGACTTCAAGATTTCTTAAAGGAGACGTAACACACCAAAAAAACTAAAATCGGGCACGAACAACCACTACATACTGCAGAACAGAAAAACTGATCTACCTACGAGTTTCGCAAATCAACCGAGAAAAAAAAACACAAACAAAAAAAGAAAACAAAAGCTATACTAACCAACTAGAGAACAAAAACAAAAAATTATATCTCCCTCTCCCAAATCTACTGCCGCAGCCCATCGTCTTCTCCGCTCCGAGACACCTCCGTAAAGCTCCGACCCGCTTTCGCCCTGGACCAAAAATTCCAGCCACCTTCACGCCCAAGGGACCGCCATTTAGTATCCCTCCAATAGAAAACATGAAGGGAGAAGGTGGAGGAGGGAGGGGAAGGGGGCGACTGTAAAAGGGAAAAGGAGAGAGAAAAAAGCTAGCGTTTTTTTTTATGGTTAGAGAGAACGAGGAAAGAAAAAAGGTTAGAGAGAGAAGGGGATGATGGCGTTTTCGAATTAACTTCTTGTATCACACAATACACATAATTTTGCATCTAATCGTGAACTCCCCGATTAAAAAATCAATCTAATCGTGAACTCCCCGATTAAGAAATCAATCTTTTACCCACTTTGATTAGATTCACTTAAAATCATAAAAATTAAACTTAATAGACTAGAAATATTAGCTTTTAAACATCACCTAATCCACCTATGTTCCATGTAGCATAATCTAATTTCATAATTTCTTCTTAAAAATAAAACTCTTTTAAAGAGTATTTACCCACTTTGGGTGTGGAGCTTTGCTGGATCTATATATCCACCGGCCGTTCACGGAATCTTCACTGAGTTCCGGTCACCTCATGGTGGATTTGCTCGTATCCAGCAACCAAGAAGAAAAAAAAAAGAAGAAAAGAAAGAAAAAAAATATAAAATAGATAAACCACCGCATAGTGGTGGATTTCCGGCGACGGGGTGGTGGCGTTTTCAGCAGCAGAGTGGTGTGAGAAAGGGAAAAGGTAAACAGAGGCGTGAATGGGGCGAGGGAGGAGAGAAGTCTTCACTTTTTAGTGTGTGGAAGTATGTGACATATGCTGAAATGTGCCTTAGATTTGGGGTTTGCAAATATTTAAGGGTCTTGTAGATGGGTCGAGTTGGTCAATTAGATCGGTTGCGGGCCAACTGGGTTTGGGAAGTTGTTGGGTTGCGGACTTGGACCAAAAGTATTGGAAATATCTTAATGGGATGGGCTAAATGTGGAATTGGGTTACCACGAGTATGGACTTGATTAAAAGGTTGGATAATTAAACAAAGAAATGCTGTTTTTTAAGTTAATGTCAGTCTTTTACGCTTTTCGATGCAATTTTACCTAAATTTACGCTCCCCGCTCTTTTTTTACACAACAATACGCTCCAGCAAAAATTCCTGGAAAATTTTACGTTTTGTTTCAACATTGTTTCAAACATGTTTCAAACATGTTTCTGTGTTTCAACATTGTTTCAAACATGTTTCTTTTAATAAAAATAGGTAAAAAATTGTATTTAAACATATAAAACTTCATTGAAACAACAAAGAAATATCAGAACAACATTAAAAAGGATATGGAAACAATCCAGAAACAACGTAAAAAATATTTAAAACACAACATGAATAAAAAGAGCTTAAAAATTGGTAAAAATTGTATTTACACATTGAATACTACATGAAAACAACAAAAACAATTATTAAAACAACATTAAAAATATTATAAAACAACACCGAAACAATAGAAACAATGTACAAAATAATATATGAAATAAAAAACAGCATAAAAAATAGGTTAAAGTTATTTTGAAATATCGAAACAACAACGAAACAACATAGAAACAACATAGAAACAATAAAGATGTAGGTCCCAAGGGGTGTAAGTGTAAGGTTTAGAAGGGGGGGGTTGAATAAACCTTACCAAATTTTCGATTTAGTCCTTTTAAATCTACAGAGTTGATACTACACAGTTGTGTCCTTGATGGACAGTCAACTTAGTCACTCAGTAGAGTTAATCACTCAACAAACTCAACTGAGTTGTTGATGGAGTAACTCAGCTGTTAGCTCTAAGTTAACTCGACTGTGGTTTTGTTTTCAGCGGAAGACTTAACACCCTTAAGTTTGATTAAGTAAGAGTTTAGTGCTTGGTTTAGTACTTATAATTTATCAAGTGGATATCAAATTTATCGTGAGATATAAGCGATTAAAATTGCAAGAATTAAAGTCTTTGAAATGTAAATGACACAATGAAATTTTTATAGAGGTTCGAAGATGGGGTAATTCTTCTACTCCTCTCTTCTCCAACTCCCGGAGGAATCCACTAAGTAATGATCGGTTTACAAAGTGGTAATCCCGGATACAAGTCTTGATCACACACCGTGACTTGATCCTTTGGGACTCGATGCGGAGACGCCTTGATCACTCACCAAGCTCGTACGACTCGAACAGCTTCTTCCGCAGGCGGTTGCGCTGCTTTGCTACTACAAACACTTGCTCAAGCTCTTTGGATTTGATCACGAAGCCCTCCAAAAGCTTAAGACTTGGCTCAACTCTTGAACCTTCCTACAATCCTTCCCGGAATGTAGACCCCTTGTTTTAGTATTTTCCTCTTCAACCGATTGAAGTTATCTTTCCTTCACATGTGAGTGTTGGATTGATGTTCTTCGTAATGTAGGCTTGAGGATTGAGAATATTTGATTTTTCGATGTGCTTGTATATCTCACATATGTGTCATCTATGTATATCTTTTCTCAAACAAACTCCTCGGCCTTTTATAGTGAACTTACAAAAATTTGCCCGTTGAAGAGATAGGCTTATTTTTGAAAGTCACTTGCGTCGTTGGCTTGTCTTGTTGCGCTTCTTGGAATTGCCATTTCCTCGTATGAATTGTTCTTTCACTTTGTCGAGTTCGACACGGTGTAGTGCTTCCCATTGTTCATTCCTTTTGCACGCTCGACCGAGCACTCAGAAAGGTGGTATGGAGATATTACTTGTTTAAGTAATTCTCTTGATTTCTCGTGGCAACGGATCTTTTACGATTATCTCGACTTGATTGCATTTCCTTGCTTTCCTCGGGTGACTTAGAGTCGACTTCCAATCATGGATGACTCTTTCTCACTTCAACTTGACTTGAGACTTGGCTTTTCTTGAGTTGACTTGATGATGCTCCACTCACCGCATCTCACCGCTTCTTGATAGAGTTCCCATCTACTCTTCTTTGCCATACTCAAATTTTTCGCGTGAGTCTTCCTTCAAGTCTTGATTGTCTTCTTGCATGTTAGGGCGTAGGCGACTTAACTCGGCTTGGCCACTCTATTCATTACAATGCATTTTACAACAAGAATTGGGGTGCCAACTTTCTATTCTAAGTTTTACATGGCATTCATCAAAATCTAAACAATAAAATTCCTAACAATTTCCCCCTTTTTGATGATACCAAAACTTAAACCATACAAAAATGCAAATAACAAAGATACATACATATAGTGTATTGACATAGAATGTATGCGCATAATCAATCTTTTTATTGATCATATCATTCTTGTACTTAACACAATTTGTTTACAAGGTGTATCGAGCATATAATTGTCTTCACAAAAAAACAAAGAATTTATAGCTTTATTACGGAAGACTTACATTGTATGTATTTTCATAATAAAATACACGAAGGGTTGGACAAAGAACACTTCATCTCCTTCGCTGTCTCCTTCTTTCATCTTGTTCAAGATCTTCTTCTCTTCTTCTCTTCTTCTCGCCGTCACCGCCTTCTTTTTCTTTTCATATGCCTTCCTCGGCGACTTTCATCTTTTCTTATTCTTTCCCTCTCTCTCCCCGCCATAGCCGAGTTTGTCTCTTGTTTTCTTCTTCTATTCTTTTTGCATACTCGGCGTTAGTTTTAGCCACTTTCAAATTTGCCACTTGGTCAAGCCCCCACCTCAAAGAGATCCTCCTTTCTTTCCCCTGGATCTACGTATTCAATATTCTTGGGCGCGAGGCCTAGGTCCAAGCTTCTTCCTCCACTCTTCGCTTCTTCCTCTACCTCTGGGCGTATCTTTGTCTTTGGGTCTTCTTTCTTTCCAAATGAGTGACCAAAGCAGAGTGACCATGGAGAGCGATCGCTGCCGTAGTCTGCCGCTGTCGCCTTCTTCACATAATGTGAGACCCTTTTCCCAAGATAAGTCCCAAGCTTGAGCCATAGACATATTTGCAAAGTATCCTTGATTCGAGCGTTTTGAATTCGTCAACCGATCGTGGCTTTGTCCCGACATCGAAATGGCATAAGTGTCTCTGTCTCTGGAATGCCTCCGTGTTCTTTCAAGATGTTCATAACTCGCATCCATTCTTCCTTCCACTTCCTTCATCCCCGCTTCAATTGTTTTCTCTTCTCGGCCATAGATACAAAGAGTGTTGGAGTGGCGAGTCACGAGTTTGGTGCTTATAATGTCACCGTGTGACCCTGTTGAGGGTTTGTGCAATCATCAAGGTCATATCTTTTGATCCTTCCCCCTCAAAGAGATTTTCCTTTCTTTTGTTTCAAAATTTCCTCACCGATTTTCCCTTCTCACTTTCCCTTTCTTTTCACAGATTTTTCTTTGCTTTAAGGTATTCCTCTTCCCCCTTTTTGGCATCATCAAAGGATAGAGGAACCCCAGGAACATCTTTGGCAAGCATGAAGTCGAGCTCATGCGGATAGTCAAGTTCTCGCTTCAAGTCCGCCGCTGCGTTGTAAGCGACGAATTCGGATCGAGTAGCGTTGGACTCTCTGCGCCGAAATCGGCTTCATCTCACCATGAGAAGGTGAATTTTCTAGTCATGTGTTCTTCCAAACGCTGTAGATCATTTGTATTTCGCTCACGCAAAGAGCTTTATCTCGGCGAAATGAGCTTCATGCATGTGCTCAATATGTTCTCTCAAACCGTTTTGCATCGGATTTTCGGCTCTCCCACACTAGCGACTTGTTGAACAATGTCCTGAAGTATCTCACTTGTTTCACACGCATTGTTTCTTCTTTGTTGCCACCATTCCCCGATTAAGATCGGTTATGCCTCTCAAGTCGGGCCGTAAGGGTGGCATCTCTGTTGTCGATCGATATCCAAAGAGGCCGATGCCTCTCCATCCGTGTGCAACCTCGGAAATAGTGCCTTGAACACTTCTGTACTTTCACCGGTGATTCTTCATTGAAGCGGATGGCCATGCAAAGATCAAAATCATAATCACCGGAACAATGGTGTCCGATGGAAGAACAGGAGTTTTGTGATAGCGTGCTTGTTCGTTTTCGACTCTTCGTGGAGTTCTCGTATCTCCGGTGAAAAAGGAAAGATTCTACAAAAGATTCATCGCCGCCAACCGGATCTGCTCGATGATGAGCGGTGCGCGTGAAGTTCTTTTGGGAATCGATCCTCTGCGCACTTGAGGAGCTCTGCTCGGTGGATGCTTGTTCACCGGGTTTTGTTGTGGAGTAGGCCCGGTTCTTGAGCCTCACTGCCTCAACAACCGTTGGTCTCGGTTCTTGAGCCTCAATTGTCTTAACCGACTTCGTTGGTCTCACCGATTTTTCCAATTGCGTAGACTGGTCCTCGGCCTTATCGATGCGCGTCATGGACGATGATGAGATTTCCATTGGTGGCTCATCATCAAAGTTAAAGGTTTGACGAGTAGTCTTGGGATCGACTTTACTCGTGCTTGGAACATCCGCACCGAGTCTTTTGGATTTGTCATGGGGATGACTCGGCTTCTTCTTCGCCTTCGATCCCGAGAAAAGTGACATCGAGTTGTCCTGGGAATCATGAAGTGCGCTTATCTCCTTCTCGGATGGGTCGATGATGGCGGAGGGATGTTCTCTACATCGCTTTCTTTACCCCGGAAGTCTCAACCTCCCGTGGGCCTTCATTACCTCCAGCGGTCTCTACTATCTGCGAGGCATTGGTCCTCCCTTTCGACAAATGGTCACTGTCTTAGGGTCTTTCTTCTGCGGTGGCATCCATTGAGTCTCAACCCCATGGATTGCACTTTCATCGTCCCGTAGTGTTAACTCCCGGCCGTTCCATCTCGGCTGCCTCGATCGCATCGCAGCGTCATTAGCCTTCGAAAGATTGGCACCTCACCGAGACAGTCTCAATCGCCTGAGAGCTTCGTTGATGGCAACTTGTCATTCTTCTTGTGTTTGTATTTTCTCTACTTCGCCTCCTTGATTCGTTGTGGAGTCATCTGCGGCATCCTCCGACCTTGCTGCGATGGAGGGAGTTTCCCCCGGGCGCACCACCGAGTGACTTGGAATGGGGTCACTCGTCTCCAAGCTCCCGGTTTTTCGATTGATTGTTCACCGTTGGGGCGGTGGTAACACACCTTCAATAGGGGTTGGCTCGACTGGGGTCCCCATTGTCCCGTTTCATCGCCAGTTCCTTATTGCCTTCTTCTCGAGTGAGTGGGAAGTGGTAGCGGCAACAACATTGGCGATTTCTTGAACCACTCCCATTGGATCAATTTCGGTACCGTGTTTCGAGGACTCTCCTGGTCCCTCCATCAATCTTTGCTCGTGAAGGATTCTTGATTCGTGCAATGCTTGCTGCATTTGCAACTCTTCCGTGGCGTTACATTCTCTGATCCTCATCACCGTCCGAGAAGACATCAAGGAGAGGATGTGTGTGTTCGTGGTGCCGGAGATAGGGCGGATCTTGCCTTCTCACGTGCCTCAACCCTTCCTCGCCTTGCTTTTCTCTCTCCTTTTCCTTGTAAATCTGCAGGATATCTAAGCGATTGTCTTCATCAAGTCTTTGGGGCACGCTTTTAGTCCAAGGAAATTTAGCAGTTCCTCTTCTTCTTCTATAAACTCAAAGCCGTTGGAACTGTTCCCCGACTTACTCAACTTCCATTTCCTCCACTCACGCAGACGATTTTGGATGTCCGGGTAAGGTGGAGATAGGATCATTACATCACTATCCGCTCTAGCGAGTTCTTTTGTGCTTCACCGTGTGAATTACTGTGTGTCTTGAGTTGCCTCTGCGATCGCCTTGAATGAGACTTGGCTTTTTCATCAACTACATCCGGAGACTCTACTTCTCCCGGTAGTCTCCTAGATCTTCTCTAGTGAGTAATCGACTCACCGGTTTCTCCGATTCGACCGCTTGATGATTCTTCTTCGTCTCCTTGTTTGTACCGAGAGGGATTTAAGGTTCGAGACGGTGTCCTCTCGAGTCTTGAGCCCGGGGCCTGCAGATCGGTGTCTTTTTCTCGGGGAGCGGGCCGTCGTGGCTTCTCGGTTCTCCTCTTTTGACGATCGGAGAAGGTATTTGTGAGTCCTTCTCGACCGCTAGCTGCGGGCGGGGGACACGGCTCTTGGCCGGGGCGGTGACTCTCTGCGGGGCGGGAGCATGTTTGGTTTTCTTTCTTTGCAGGGCAAAGCATCTTCTTTGTAGTCAGCTGGGCAGCTCTCTTCTTGGTGGAGAGGAAAGCAATTTGTATCTTGGTGGTCACCGATTCTCACCGTGTCGCTCTCTTGGCGTAAGCTCTCTTCTCAGGCGCTAGAGAGGTTTGCTCAACATCCTCTTGTTAACATGGAATGCCTTCCCATGTCTAAGAGGGACTCCTTTCACCTCCAATAGCCGCCAATCACTAGTCCATATCCCGGATCCTCCAAATGTGCCATCTTCTTTGAAGGATTTGTTCCCCACGTTATGGCGAGTCTGCATTGTAGACAAACTCAGCCAGTTTATCTTCTTTTCTTCGATGATTGCAATTACAATCAATTTGCCTTTGTTTGATTGGTCAAAGTTGCCAAACTTGATGTCGATACATTTGGCAACTATGTCCAACATCTTGTGGTAATCCTCCTTGCCAGATCTCTTGTTTGTCAGTATACACTATTTTATCAAAGAAAAGTCGTGCTTGGCTATTTCTTTCCAAGCATCGGCCCGGGTTTACATCGCCCGTTAATCTCTCGATGCTCCTTCAGTAGTGAGCGGTGGTCGCCAAATCCTTGGCGAGATAGTCACCGCTTTCCGTGAGCAGATGACTTGATTCCTTCATCGTGAATCTCAAGCATTCACGTAGAATTGTGCGACCTCCTCCACATAGGTCATCGGATATTCTAACGTTAGAAACGGTTTTAGCCCGGCGTTTCCAACTTCTCGATTTTCTTCACTAGGGTGTCGTCGGACCCCTGTTTCATCATTCCAAAATCCACCGTAGAGTCGGTGTGGATTTGCTTTCCTAACTTGGTAAAGTCATAAGTTGGTGCCATTTCTTAGGATTATTTCAAGGAAAAACTCGAAAAATGATTTGAAGATTGATAGGGTTTCGAGAGTATTTTGCCTTTGCTTTTGAGAGAAAGAGATGAACAGTTTTAGAAGTGTGAGAGAGAAACGGACGAAAATGGTTTAAATATGGTTTATGAAAGGACGTGCGGGTGGTTTTGAATTGTGATCGAAATCAACGGCTTGGATTTCGCACGCCTATTGAGCATTTCATGTCTCGTATTTAATGCGGCAACATTTATATCCAATCATAAGCTTGGTGTGCGCTTTATGTCCGTACACATCATCATTATCTTTGACGTATTTCTTAAAACATTCCCGCTTAGTCAAAACGACAAATTTTTGTCACTTTGCTCATAAATTATTCAGCTTATCCCTTAGCCGATTTAACTCTACTTCTCACGATTCTCTTAGTGACTCGATTATCACCGACTCGGTGTATTTGTCTTTTCCGACTGGTGATTCGAAATGATTTACATTTTTAGCTCTTTTTCACCCCTTTTACTGTTCCATTTCTCTTCTTTGATTAAATCTCGAGTGTCACTTCCACCTCAATTAACCCTGACTCGTGCTTGAGTTCTTCAAATCTTGACTCACATAACGGTTTTGTGAAGATGTCGGCTAGTTGTTTATCGATTGAAATATATTCCAGGATGATGTCCTTCTTTTCAACATGATCTCTTATGAAGTGATATCGACATCAATATGCTTTGTTCTTGAATGCAACACAGGATTTTGAGTAATTGCAATTGCACTTGTGTTATCACACATGATTGGAATCTCTTTTTCCTCAATTTCATAGTCTCTCACTTTGTCTCATCCATAGGACTTGGGCACAACAAATGCCCGCCAACTATGTATTCACGCTCACTGGGAGGTGGCTATTGAGTTTTTCTTCTTGAACCGGAAATCGATCTGTTTCCTAGCATTTGACATGTGCCTTGAAGTGCTCTTCTTCCTTCTCTGCATCCAAAGATAGTCGAGAATCAATAGCCAATTAGCTTGAATCCACCTTCCTTTGGATACCATAGGCCTACTTCTTGGCTTCCTTTCAAGTATCTCAATACTCTCTTAGCATTTCTTTGTCATATGGCTTTCTTTTGGAGCAGATTGAAATCTTGCACATACACCTACAAAAAAGGTGATGTCCGGCCCGCTTTGTGAGATAGAGCAATGATCCAATAAGTGCTCAGATCTTGTTTGATCTACTGAGGCTTGCCATCCGCATCCATGTCCATTTTGACTGATGTGTTCATTGGTATTTTCACGAAGACTTCTCCTCCATACCAAATTTTTCATTAAATCTCCGTGTATTTTGTCGACTTATGAAGGTTCCATCCTTCACTGTTTCACTTGGAGTCCAAGGAAGAATGTCGGCTCTCCCCATCATGCTCATTTCAAATTTACTTTGCATGAGGTTTGAAAACTTTTCACACATGACTCTTTGTTTGTGGATCCAAAGATGATGTCATCAACATATATTTGAACAAGTAGAATACTCTTCTTGTCTTGAATTACTGAAAAGTGTTCTATCTACTTTTCCTTTTTGTGAATCCATTTTCGATTAGGAATTGTGACAGGTGTCATACCATGCTCTGCGGGTGCCTATTTCAATCCATACAGGGCTTTCTTGAGTTTGTATACCTTGTCTCCAAGTCTTCTGCTCAAATCCTGGAGGTTGTTCAACATACACTTCTTCTTCCAATAAACCATTTAGGAATGCACTTTTTACATCCATCGATATACAATGAAATTCTTGTGAGTCGCATAGGCAAGAAACATCCTTATAGCTTCCAATCTTGCTACGGGGGCAAATGTTTCATCAAAATCTATCCCTTCTTCTTGGCAATATCCTTTGGCTACTAGTCTTACTTTGTTTCTTACCACGAACCTTCCTCGTTCATCTTATTTCTCGAACACCCATTTGGTTCCATAACATTTTGATGTATGGTCTTTGCACTAATTCCCATACTTTATTTCTCTCAAAACCGATTGACTCTTCTTGCATAGCTTGAATCCAATGTGTGTCGTCAATGCTTGGGACACATCTTTGGGCTCTATTTGCGAGATGAAGCATGTGAACATGGCTTCTTGTTGAGTTACGGATCTTGTTTTGACACCTTCTTTATATCTCCAATGACAAGTTCGGTCTCTCGGCCATCTTACATCGAGGTTGGAGTAAGTTAGGTGGATTGATCGACTTGCGGTTGTGTTGATGTGGTCGGCTCTCTCGTTATCACTTAGCTGCAAATTTTCCACTGTTTTGAGATTCACTATCTCATCTTCTTTTCAAATTGATGATTCCGGCTTTCAACGTCGAATAAGGATTCTTACGTATGGTTGGATGATTCAACTTATCAACCGACTCTTCAATATCTTCTCCATTTACCTTTGGCTCATCGAATACTACATGAATGGATTCTTCAGTAACCATAGTTCTTTTATTGAGTATTAAGCAGAGCTTTGCTTTTCAAATGAGTATCCTAAGAAGATACCTTCATCGACTTTAGCATCAAAAGCCTTTAGATTGTCTTTGCCCGTTGTTGTGGATGAAGCATTTACATCCAAATATTACAAATATGCAACATTTGGTTTTCTTCCGATCCAGATCTCATAGGAGTCTTTGTCAATTTGTCTATTTATCATACATCTGTTTTGGGTGTAGCAAGTCGTGTTGATTGCTTGAAAAATCTTTTTGGTAACCTGCTTGAGCTAACATGTCCTCTGCTTCTTTTTGGGGTTCTATTCCTTCTTTCTCGCAACTCCATTCTCACGGAGTCCTTGTGCGATAGTTCATGACCAATACCATTCTCAATACAATCTTGAGTTATTATTCCATTTACAAACTCGGTTCCTCTATCGATCTTATTTTGATAATGGTTTGACTCTTCTCGTTTTGAATCCTCTTCATCACCGCGGTGGTAGTTTTTGTAGAGTTTCTTTCTTCTTGCACATGAATATTGTCCATGTAAATCTTGAATAGTCATCTACTACCACCAAGGTGTATTTCTTTCCACTTATGTTGGCTGTTCCATGGGCCAAATAGATCCATATGAAGCAGATGTAATATTCTTGTTGAGGATGGGCATGTCTTTTCTTTGAATGACGATTTGATTTGCTTTCCCTTGACATGCATCACATATACTCTCCTTCTTGTATCCGAGTCCTGAAGTCCTTCTACAAGATGACTTCTTGCCCCCTTTGTTAATTGTTTTGAAATTCAGTGTGACTCGGCTTTTTGTGCCACACTAACTTGATTCATTAAGTTGTGCTCTTTTTGCTAGTAGACCAGTCTTTGGGTGTTGCGGTTGACCAATCCACTACATACATATTTTTACATTCACATCCTTGCAAAGACAACTTCATTTGATTCAATATCCTCGATTTGGCATATACCCATGTTGAATCCAACATTGTAGCCCTTTGTCCGCGAGTTGATGATGCTTAGCAAAGTTAAAGTTAAGTCCTTCAACATATGCAACGTCCAGATTTCTAATCCATTCCTCTTGATGGATCCAATGCCTCTTATTTCACCAGGAGCTTCATTTCCTCCAAATATGACTTTTGCTCCTTTAACTTCCTTGAATTTTGATGATTTTCTTGTTTCTGTCATGTATGCGGAATGACCACTATCCATGTACCAGGTTCCTTGGCACTCACTGTTCCTTGAACCTGCGCAATCAAGGAAATTAAGTTTTAGGTACCCATACTTGTCCAGGTCCCAGGGGTTAAATTGTAAGATGATCCAACCAACTTATAGCCAAATGATTTGACTCTAAGGGCATCATATGTATTTCTTTTATGGATTTTAAGGATTTTTGGTAGCTCGCTTCCTTTTTCAGAGTATTTTTACGGTAGAGTTTCTTTGAGGACTCAAAGTGAATCTCTTCTCACTGTCCTTTCAAGACACTCAATGGGTCATTGTTTTCCTTTTCCTTTGTAACCAAGGCCGGTTGCTTGTTATTGTGCTTTGGAGTGAATGTGTGTGCAACATTTAGAGTTTTGGATTTTTCAGGACTCTTCATGACTTGAAGATCCTTTTTCCAAAATTACTTTTGAGGTTTGACATAGCACGGAGAATTAAATCCTAAAATCTGTCTTGTCTCCACATTCTCTTTGACTCATGATAAGATCATCCAATGATTTAGATGCCTTAGTGAATGAGGCAATAACATTCTTGAGGTCATTCTCCCTCTTTTCTATAGCAACAATTTACGCTACTAATTTAGCATTTTCGACCTTTAAACTTTCATTCTCATTAGCTATTTGACTTGAGTACTCGGCTCCTTAGTCGGCTTTGAGTTTTGACTTTTGAGTAGTTTTGTTTTCCTCATTCAATAGTGTGTGTGAGGATTTAATGTGTTCAAAATCTTTCATCATTTTGCCTAATGAATCATAAAGATCAATGGGTGATGAAGTGTGTGTGTGTCGATCACTATCACTAGTGTCCGAGTTTGTTGAGTTAGATTGTACCTTATCTTCTTGATCTTGTTCTTTGGCCATCAAGCGGATCAAGGCTTCTTCTTCGAGTCACTTGAGTAGTCAACTTCATGCTCTCCGAATCACCGTCTCTCTTGACTTGGGTCAAGTGATCTCGGCGACCATCAATTTGCCTTTTTCTTTTCTTGTCTTCTTTCTCTCAAGATCTTCCTTTCTTCTTCATCCATGTACTTGTTGACTACGGGATATGGATGATCAATAGCATAGTGACTGGTTGTCTCTGATTCCAACATAGATACTCAACCTTTTGATCGACTCTTTCCATTCTTGGATTATCGACCACTTTGATACTCAACTTTTTGATGATCTTTCTCTTGGTTGGCCTATCATCCCTTGATTTGGAGGAGTGAGTGTCTTCTGGAAGATTCACCCTTTCCTCTCTTGTAGTTCTTATTAAAGAACTTGTTAAATTTTTTAACCATCGTGGTTATTTCTTCTCGGGTCAATGACCTCTTTGACCTCGGCTCTCTTCCCATCTTTAACAATTAGAAGCGAGTTGTTTTGGGTGCAATTGTCTCTTCTGTCTTTTCTTCTCGGCTCAAACTCGTAGGCTTTGAGGTCCGAGAATAACTCATGGTTGGATGTCTTTGATAGGTCCATGGAATGTCTCGGTCTGCCATGACCTTCATTTCCCATTCAAATGGAAGACTTTTAGGATCTTCATACACATTTCATACTGTGTATATTCTTTTTCCAAGTGCGGACACTCATTTGTGATTTACGTGAATCGAGCGTCTAGTTGATCCAGTTCTCTCCGAGATCATTTTGAAGTTCTCAAATTTCTGTCTGACCGATAATTTGTTTTCTTTGATTTGCTCGAGCCTTCACAAATCAATGTCGGCTTCCCCATTTTCTTTAGCCGTTTTGCATGATTTGACTTTGTTGAACATGGCTTTGTCCAAGGTTTTGTAGAGGATGTCCTTGGCTACATTGTCCAGTTATATCTTTTTCTGTCATCATTTGTCCACTCGTTCTTGGTTTTCAACCATGACCGGTCTAGAGCAACATCTTCTTTCTCCTTGCAACTCTTCGTGACAAATTGTGTTCACCTTTAAGATTTGCGAGAGGCCCATCTTCTATCACTATCCACATTTCATCATGTAATGTTGATAGATGAGCATGCATACAAATTTTCCAATCATCAAATTCTTCAATAGTGAACATAGGGATCAGTGTCAAATTTGCTTCCATGATAATAACTTTTAATGATAAAGAAGAGTTTTGAAAGTTTAAGTACTAAAGCGGACTTTGAAAAGTTTGGAGATCTAGTTCATAACTTGATGCGGAGGGTTCAATGAACCAACCGCTCGATACCACTTGTAGGTCCCAAGGGGTGTAAGTGTAAGGTTTAGAAGGGGGGTTGAATAAACCTTGCAAATTTTCGATTTAGTCCTTTTAAATCTACTGAGTTGATACTTACACAATTGTGTCCTTGATGGACAATCCAACTTAGTCACTCAAGAGAGTTAATCACTCAACAAACTCAATCGAAATTTTGTTGATGGAGTAACTCACGGTTATTTGGCTCTAAGTTAACTTTCATTTGTGGTTTTGTTTTATTGGAAGACTTAACACCCTTAAGTTTGATTAAGTAAGAGTTTAGTGCTTGGTTTAGTACTTATAATTTATCAAGTGGATAGCAAATTTATCGTGATATAAGCGCTTAAAATTGCAAGAATTAAAGTCTTGAAATGTAAATGACACAATGAAATTTTTATAGAGGTTCGAAGATGGGGTAATTCTTCTACTCCTCTCTTCTCCAACTCCTGGAGGAATCCACTAAGTAATGATCGGTTTACAAAGTGGTAGCAGGTCCGGATACAAGTCTTGATCACACAAAATTGACTTGATCCTTTGGGACTCGATCAGGAGACGCCTTGATCACTCAAATGGCTTCTCGTGCGACTCGGCTTCTTCACGCAGGGCAGTGCCTTGCTACTACATCTCACTTGCTCAAGCTCTTTGGATTTGATCACGAAGCCTCCAAAAGCTTAAGACTTGCTCAACCTTGAACCTTCCTACAATCCTTCCCGGAATGTAGACCCTTGTTTTAGTATTTTCCTCTTCAAGCGATTGAAGTTATCTTTCCTTCACAAAGTGAGTGTTGGATTGATGTTCTTCGTAATGTAGGGCTTGAGGATTGAGAATATTTCGCTTTTACGATGTGCTTGTATATCTCACATATGTGTCATCTATGTATATCTTTTCTCAAACAAACTCCTCAAATTTTTATAGTGAACTTTCAAAAAATTTGCCCGTTGAAGAGATAGGCTTATTTTTGAAAGTCACTTGCGATCAATGTTGGCTTGTCTTGTTGCGATTCTTGGAATTGCCATTTCCTCGTATTTAATTGTTCTTTCACTTTGTCGGAGTTCGACACGGTGTAGTTCTTCCCATTGGTTCATTCCTTTTGCACGCTCGGGACCGAGCACTCAGAAAGGTGGTATGGAGATATTACTTGTTTAAGTAATTCTCTTGATTTTGTGCAACGGATCTTTTACGATTATCTCGACTTATTTGCATTTCCTTGCTTTCCTCGGGTGACTTAGAGTCGACTTCCAATCATGGATGACTCTTCCCATCACTTCAACTTGAGACTTGGCTTTTCTTGAGTTGACTTGACCGATGCTCCACTCAACAAGCATCTCACCGCTTCTTCATAGAGTTCCCATCTACTCTTCTTTGCCATACTCAATTGTTTCGCAATGAGTCTTCCTTCAAGTCTTGATTTGTCTTTTGCATGTTAGGGCGTAGTGACTTAACTCAACTTGGCGAGCTCTATTCATTACAATGCATTTTACAACAAGAATTGGGGTGCCAACTTTCTATTCTAAGTTTTACATGGCATTCATCAAAATCTAAACAATAAAATTCCTAACAAAAGAAACAAATTTAAACAACCTCGAAACAACTTATATAACATATAAAACAATGCAGGAACAAAAAAAATAAAAAAAATAGCAAGGAGCGTAAAAAAAATTTAGGTACAAAAGTAAAAAAATAGGCACAAGAATAATTGGAACGTATTATGTGGTAATGGTACAAAAAATAGTGTATTCTGTGTAATTTCCCCTGAAATTAAATTAGTTAAGGGATACTATCATACTACTAATAAATGTGGGTCTGGTAATAAGATTAAACTCTTATGCGTCATTGATAAAAAAAAAATCCAGTTGACTTATATTAAATCTAATTATTTGTTAATCATAGAAATTAAATTGCTACAACTTACTAATCAAACAAATAGTCACCTATTAAATAGTGCTACAATTAATTCTTAGGAAAAACAAATTGAAAAAAGGAAGGGAGAAAAGAAGAATAGGAAAAAACATTAAACTCCCGAACTATGCGGTTTTTTGCACTTTACTATATGAATTAATTTTCTTGGCAAAAACTTGCGTGAGACGGTCTTACGGATTTAAATCCGTGAAACTAACCCACACAAAGTTTTAAATGTTTTTTTTGATTTTATTTTTCTTAAGGTTTATATTTGTTTTTTTAGGGTTTATTTTGTTTCTTGGGTTTTTTTTTAATTGATTTGGGTTTTAG